>JAHKKF010518881.1:6278-49109 GCA_019740295.1 Labeo calbasu | reverse complement strand
AAGTCTATTTTTATAGTATTATTCTATGCAGTCTGAGACGGTATACCATAAACACCACATTTGTAACATTAAAATTAGATAAGTAAAAAGGTAGTATTCTGTAAGGTTTATTTAAATAAACATTGTAAATAAATATGGCTTGTCCATTTAACAAAAAAAAACAACTTAATAGAGAGAGGCCATTCTGTGGAATTTGATTAATTAACATATTGTGTAATTTGATGATAGTATTTGCAATATATATCAATGAATAAGTGAGGGACAGTAGTCAGGGTTGTGCAGTCAAACTTGACATACAGTATGACGACAACAAACTGCTACAGCCATGTTCAAATGAGAACACATTATACCAGGAGCCACAAAGGATTCCAGTGGTGTTGGTTCACTGCTTAAAATGAGATGTGGCAGAGCCTAGTGCATTAACTAGTGCCATAAAGCTGCTAATTCACAGGAAGGACAAGAAACCACAACACGGTGGAAAGGTGAATGTTTGTCAAATGGACGAGTGCATCCAGTGTACCACCATATGCTGATGAGTTCTAATGATCCTGTAATGTCTAATGGTGTGTAAAGCTTGTTTTAACAGCAAACCTCGATGACTGACAGTCATTGTACACAATGGATACTCGATGAAAAATTAATGAGAGCGTATTTTATTATTACTATACAATAGCAATCCCATTTCGTAGCAATCCTTTATCTTGCAGCAACATTCATTTTAACGTTCAAGATTAATGCAAGCAGCTTGGGAAGATACTTCTCTAAACTAAAGTCTTTAGAAATGTTTGACCTTTGTTCGCATAGACGGATAACAGCATTAGTGACAAAATTGCCCTTGGTGAAATAAATATTTGCGCTTCTGATCACATGACGGCTCTAACCAAATATTATGCTAAAACAGCTGAACATCAGAAAAGGATATTGACACCTGTGTCGATTCTCGCACGAGGCGTACGAGTTCCCATCATCCGTATTCAGTGCGTGTGTGCGAAAGTGTGTTTGTGTGTGGGCTGTGGGCAACTCTATTGCATTTAGTCATTAACCCCATTATCGTGTTTGGTGTGGTGCAGCCTCATCTCCGGCACAGGGGCGGCTAACGGAGCACGCTGTTTTGTGTAGGACGCGATTAATGCTCTGTATCTATCTTATCCGAGCACCTTTTTAGCTGGAATAAAAACATGCTCATGACGGCCAAACAAGTGATTTGATGCTGTTAACAAAATAGCGTTTTGTGCCAAAAAAAGTTTTATTTGAAGTGTGATAATTGTGTGTTTGTGTGTGGGTGTTTTTGCGGCGTTCTGAGGGCCACAGGTGTGTGAAACGGTTTGATAAATCACCCACAATGTTTTGCCTAATGGTTTCTCTCTCTCTCTCTCTCTCTCTCTCTCTCTCGTTCTGACTTTTTCTGCCATTGTTGCCCCCCTTTTTCTTTCTCCTGTACTCATTCACTTTTCTTTATGTCGTTCTCTCCCCTGTTTTATTGCACAGGCACTGAAGAACATCGCAGCCATCAGCCTGGCCATTAATTACCCAAATAAATCCACTAAGCTGCTCAACCTGTCCCCCTGAAAGAGGGATGAAAGAGAGATCGAGATGAGAGAGAGGAAGCTTGCCAGAGGCCCACGGGAACGGCCTTCTGCGCTCGGCGGCTGCGGCAAGAGCGGGCCTCATACAGTATCGTCTTCCAGAAAAGCCCACCTGTAAACCCAACCCTTCGCTGTTGAATCATTATAAAGTCTCTTTATAATCGCTATTTCTCATCCTGAGCTCACCTTGTCCATTTTACCTCCTCTTTAATGAGAGTTTAGTGGGCTGTGCCAATTTTGTTTCTCACCCGTAAGCACACGTTTCTCCGTTCCTTCGTTTTCTTTTTCGGAAAAGCCACCGTGGGCAAGACAATCGATCAAAGTGAAAGCAGGTCACCTTTCCCTGCCTCACACACTCTCCCTGGATGCGTTGCCTAAAAATACGAAGCTGCCGGCACAGTCTCATCCTTCAAAGTGGCCCGAGACTACACGTATGACTCACGATATATCGATATCGACCGGAAACCGTGGGGCCTTCTCTCTGTTCACCCTCAGTGGAGCCTGACAAGCTGATGTTTGTTCAGTGCTAGCAGCTACTATCGGAAAACCACATGCCTGACGTGCCACGTGAGTCCAGAAGGCGCCGTTTGCCTTAAGAGAGCGGCTCTAAGTGATCTCGCAACTGATTGTGGGTCAGTTAACAAAGCTATGCGATGTCCTAGTAAGAGGAATGTCAGCGCTTGTCTTACATTGTCATGTCCCAGATTCTAAACTCACTCATAATGCTGCATATACCACCAGGAAATGTAGAGCACTATGTACAGAAATATCACTTTATGTTGTGCTGCATGCAACACTGGACTAAACCATGATGTCCATTACTGTTAGCGACATATCGGTTGGTGTTTTAGAAACGTGTTCTGTAATATCGCTACGGTTGGAGACGTTCTAAACTGTTTGATTGACAAAACTGCAGGTTTAGGAAATGGTCTTGAGGTGCAGAACTTGATCATCTTGATAATCGTAATCTTCATCTATCAAAGTGGTTTGAGACTCGGTAGTATTTTAACTGTGGTGACTTGGATACGGTTATGGAAGTTGTGTTGCTTTAAAAATCTATATTTATTATTATTACAGGGACATTATTTGGTGAATCTTGAGTGATTTGTTGGCACATTGCAGGTAAAGGCTGTTCTTAGTTCTAACCAATGTTTATCTAAATAGTAATTTTATTAATTGTCTTTTTTTTGGCCCTGTAGCAAAATGTTTCTTTTTTTATGAAATATCATAGAGGTCATTGAGGTTTTTTTTTGTTGTTGTTGTTCTTGATAGGGGTATTCAGGTCTGTTTTTATTTTTATTTCAGTTTGATTTAATTTTAGTGGAAAATGAATAGAGAACGGATGGTTATTTATGCCAAAGAATCATTATTGTTTGAAAGAGAAGCATCTAACGCATAAAATGCATATTTATCTTCCGGAAAGAGGGGGGGTCTTATTTTGGGGGTGGCTGGTGATTGTGGTGTTATAATAGAGAAGAAGGTTGAAGTGTTGGGCTCCAGCGAAAGACACAGATCCTTTACTCCTCAATATTTTTGTTTACATGTGTACTAGCATGGAGCAGCCTCGGTTCAGGTGGGTTTCGAAGTGTCTGCCAGGAGAACTTCCTGTCACTCTAAAGCCTCAGATATTAACAAACGATGTGCCTATGTTTAAAATGAAGCAATCTTAATTTAATCTTCATATCATTGTAAAGGTCCTCTCTTCAGCTATATTTTTAAAGAAAATGATATAGTTTAATTTGGAACGTTTTCTATCTATTTTATTTTTATGAATGTCTTTTTCGTTTCCGAGTTCATGGCTTCAATCGCTTTGAATTTGACATGAATGTATATAGTTGTGAATATGGATAATTACGTAAATAATTGATATGAAAATGTTTTTTTTCATGTCAGCCCCCCACGTTAAAAAAAAAAAGGTCCAAATAATGTACTATATTGTTGTAAGTTTACACTTTTGAATTGATTTGCTATGTCACACACACAGAAAAAGAAAACAACAAAACTGCTTTGGGTTGATTGCTCATTTGTTTTTAATTAAAAAAGCAAGATATGCAAATTCACGTGCCTCGAGGTCTCCCTCTCTTTTACGGAAAGTCATTTAAAAGTCAAAACTTTTCCTTTAGTTTAGATAACACTTCAATCTTTTGGAAATTGTTGGTGTGATTTGGTGTGAAAGTGACGATTCATTTGTACTTATTTATGATTTATTTTACTTACTTTTGAAGTCATAACATGTTTTAGTTTAAGTTTTTGGTCACACATTATATTCGGTGGCCTTAAAGGAGAAGTTCAAAAATTTACAGATAATTTACTCACCTCCTTGTCATCCAGGATGTTCGTGTCTGTCTTTCTTCAGTCGTAAAGAAATTGTTTCTTGAGGAAAAAAATTCAGGAATGTTCTCCATATAGTAGACTTATATGGTTCCAAAATGCAGTTTAAATGCAGCTTCAAAGGGCTCGATCACAGTCGAGGAAGAAGGGTCTTATCTAGCAAAATTATTGGTTATTTTCTTAAAAAAAAAAAAAAAAAAAAAAAAAAACAAGGAACATTTTTAACCTCAAATGCCCATCTTGTCTAGCTCTGCGTGAACTCTGTGGATTCCGGTTCTTGACAGTTAGGGTATGTCGAAAAACTCCCATCTCATTTTCTCCTCTAACTTCAAAATCGTCCTAGATCACTGTTTTACCTTTTTTGTAAAGGGTGTTTGACCCTCCTTGCACGTTCACTTTGTAAACACTGGATCGGTACTTCTGCAGCAATGTAGGACTATTTTGAAGTTGGAGGAGAAAATGAGATGGGAGTTGTCACTTTCTCGTTTTTTTTTTGTTTTTTTTTTTTAGAAAATAACCGAACGTTTCGCTAGAGAAGTCCCTTCTTCCTCTGCTGGGATCGTTTAGAGCCTTTGAAGACGCATTTAAACTGCATTTTGGAAGTTCAAACTCGCAGGTCATAGAAGTCCATTATATGGAGGAAAAGCCTGAAAGGTTTTCCTCAAAAAAATTTTTGTTTGTAATTTTTTGTTATAACTAAAGAAAAAAAAGACATGCACATCTTGGATGACAAAGAGGTGAGTAAATCTGTAAATTTTTGTTCTGGAAGTGAACTTTTAACTTTAACTGCTATGCACTCACATTTAAATTAATCATTTGATACAATGCATGTATTGTGTATATACATGTTTTCACATTGTACTTGTATTAAAAAATTATTATTAATTATTAAAGCTGCAAGCAGCGTTGACGGGCCCAAGCCAAAAGCCACCTCTGCTTGCAGCCAATGCAGCCCCACTATAAGATCAAGACACGTACACACAGTACTTTAACCCTTTAGTTAAGGCCACCTATTATAAAGTGGGGCCAGGTTTTTTCCCAGTTATACTAGTTTTTATTTTAGTTAACAAAAATGTTTTCATTTTGTTTTAGTTAATAGTAATAACACTGCATTGAGCTGACAGAAGAATGTGCTATATAGAATTAGCTCCAATTTGCTACTGTACTTTGTTCCTGTTTAACCTCTTTGTTTAGTGATAAAACTTAGAAATTGTAAACCCTTTAAACTGAAACCACCAAATTTGCACAAAACTTCCGTTAAGCTTAATTTTTAAGCCAGACTTCTAGCATATTCATATTCCCCAAGGTTTTTGTCTCTCAAAGCTTTTTTATACTAAATTCCATATGTGATCTGAACCGCAAAACCAGTCATAAATAGCACGGGTATATTTGTAGCAATAGCCAATAATACTTTGTATGGGTCAAACTTGTTAGGATATTAAGCGAAGATCATGTTCCATGAAGATATTTTGTAAATTTCCTACCATAAATACACTGCCCTCTAAAAGTTTGGAAATGCCCTAGAAAAGTGGGGTTTTGGACCATATTGGCATGAATCCTCTTAAATTTGTAATAATTTAGAACTGATAAGGGACAACACAAACTATGAAAACATATTTTATTACATAAACAGTTTATACATAGAAAAAACCTTTCAAATCATCAAAATATCCACCATTAGCAGCCAATTAATAATCTGGGCCTAAATTGATTGTATTCTAAACTTAATTGGCAATCAATTGTTGAAGCTATTAAGGTGTGTAATTGCCATTATTATGTAATCAAAATGAAAATTATTATTGCTGGTCTTCAATGATAATGTCAAGTTACTTTAATGTATGATAAAATGATCAGGATTTATGCTGATATCTTTCAAAACCACACTTTGCCAGGGGTGTTTTCAAACTTTTAAAGAGTGGGGTATATCAAAACTTAATTTTTTATTAATTGCATGCATTGCCAAGAACTTCATTTGGAGAAATTTAAAGGTGATTTTCTCAATATTTTAATTTGTTTACACCCTCAGGTTCCAGATTTTCAAATAGTTGCATCTTGACCAAATATTGTCCTATCATAACAAACCATACATCGGTGGAAAGCGTATTTATTCAGCTGATGTATATATCTAAAAAAAAATCCCTTATGACTGCTTATAGACTTATGACAGCTGTTAAACAAAAGCCATCACATTTCGCATGTAACTGCATAGGTGTTAAGACATTTTCCTGTTATTTCTGATTTGATCTACTTTCATTTCCCCTGTGCTGAAAGGACCCATTCATCTCCAACTACGACGAATGTGGCGTGCTACTTAAAGTTATACTAAATTACACACAGTCCAGCTTTTATGAAACTTGACTCTAATTTCAATAAAATGGAACATTTATAAGTCCATTAAAACCTCCAGCCAACCCTCCTTTCCCCGTTCCTATTTAAATATGAACCCCATCCTAGTGTCCTGATCCAATTGAGTACAGACAGCAGAGGTGTCAAGGTGTCACGTCTGTATGTTTGTGTTTTGACTTGGCAAACACATGGACCCTCCCTTTAGTACTACAAATAGTCCTTCCTATGTCAGCATTTTCCTCCCTCCTAGAATGTAAACCATCTGCTGTTTTATTATAACAGTTCGCCTAAATATAGTGTCTCGCTTTCAAAGAAACACGCATGCACGGCCGCCCCGTGACACAGCCACACCCTGGTTTTTGAATTAGTTAAACTCATCTTCCTAAATAAATATGGACAACTTTACCTCATAGTACCACCAGCGTTTCTCTCTGCCTCCCTCTCCCATTCACAGAAACACTGAATGACGGACGTGTCGATAATGATGATGATGATGATGATGATGGAGAAGACAGTGATGATTCAGAGGCGCTCTGAGCTGTAACATCCCCCTCATTCCCTGTGAGTCAGCTCTCCTCACACCCCCCACCCACCTCTTCTCCGGTTCCCTGCCTTCCCACGAGCTGGACGCCGACAGTAAGACCCTACAGATGCGACCGCAGAGGGGGGAGATGATGATGATGGTGACTGTGATGAAGTCATTCGTGAGGCAGTGGGTTTGAAGGAGTATAAATAGCCTGTGAAAACGGGATGGCGCGAAACTCGCTCTTCACACCTACACCTCGGATATGGGAAAAAGGGTGAAGGGGAAAAGAGAGTGAGGGAGAAAGGAGGAAAGTGACAAACGGAGTAACTGATAATCTGCAGATGCGATGTTTTTCGAGAAGGGGTGGGAGGCTTGGATTCAGGCTTCGCTGAAGATGAGTTGGGATTAATGGTGCTTTCACAGCAGATGATTTGTGTTTTGGCTCAGTGTCGTGTTATGCGGGGAATAAGGGCTTCCACTGCATGAATGCAGCAGTACGGAATGCCTGTTACGGAATTGAGCTGTTTGGTTTGAAAGGGAATTAACATTTTCTAGCCAAGTGTTCCCTCTGAAATTTACTAGGGATTTTTAGAATTACAGTTTTCAATTCGAGTAATAATAATGGTCTGTTTTCAACATCAGTTAATGAGAGATATAGGCATTTTGTTCAACAACATGAATTACATGCATACCTCAAACGCACTACAATGTTTTTTTTTTTGTTGTTTTTTTTTTTTTCTGTCAAACCCCCCCTAGCTTCGCCCCTGTATGACATAATTGCAAAAAATCACTTGAACTTTTACTTTTAGTTGCTAAACAGTTACTCATACTGGACCACATAACAACTACAAAAGTTAATTGATTGGTTAAGCAATTACAGTACAGTGGGAAACTTGGAATTATACAGTAGATGATACCTGACTTGAAGTATTGTATCAGTAACAAGTCTGTTATAAATGGTAATAACAGTTTTAATTTTAGTTTTTATTTTAATTTTCTGTGCTGAATTTCAATAATAGTACAAGGCAATACATACAAAATAGTAGGATCTGAATGCGCTGCGCCTTGTTTACAAGCAGAGGAAGATGCACGCCAGTGTTGCCAAGTCCACTATTTTCTCGTGGAACTGGCTCAAGATGGCGTCGGTGACCTTCGGCAACGCGAGTGTGCATACTTACTTCCGGTCTTTGCGGCGCTCAGATTTACTGTATGAGGAAACTTAGCTAGATAGATATAATTAATGTTTTTTTTAAATAAATAGCGAATAGTGTATATCAAAACCCAGAGTAAACATCCTCCTTATATTATTGCGTACCTCCGTGGAAATTCATCAAGATACAACGCAGAGATTGCTTTATTCTTTCTACTGTTGATTATGTGGCAGTGGTTATTAATAATCCACGGGGATCTCTTCATTCATACACAAACAACTCAGATGTGCAATACTGTACATTTACGGAGAGATTTCTGCATTATAGACTCAATGTATGTTTTATTAATTTTATTTCTAACATTATTTATTTGTCTGTACAATTCAACATAATTTAATCATGGTAGGTTTGAATTTATTAAAAGATCAGTTTGCATTTCCCTGTGTGTTTTTATCCGTTTTGTATGTTGCATAACATAAATCATTATCTGTCTCTAAGCAGCGCATACAGTCTGATTTTGTGAATTTTTTTTAGAATATTAACAAATAAAACAAATCTTTAAATTAATCATAACTATTTATTAGTTTTATCCTTTTACAGTCTGTGTTTTCATTTATAAATATGTTTGACGCCAAGTTAACTATGTGTAAAATATTAAAATATGGTGTGAAAATGTTGATGGAACAAACTGATGTATGAGAAACAGATATTAATGACGAGCAGCCGGTGTCTCACAAGGTAAATGACTTTCAGTTAAAAAAAAAATAAAAACAATGTAATGAAAACATTTTCGAGGAATAACTAAAGTAATTTGTACATTTACATAATTGGTAAGGGAAAAAATTGTATATTTTAATATTATAAATCCTGTAAACATATATAGAAGGTAATATTTTGATTTCTCCGGCTCTTTTCCGGGTTTAGCAAAACGGGAAGCATCTACACACACACTCGCTATCGGAAATCCAAGATGGTGGAGATGCAACTAGCCAATCGGGCTATTTTAACACTGTTGTCACAGGTTGAAGCGACCTCAGTAACCTGATATTTAGCCCATGGAATGCAAATTTTACCAGGTCAACCCCACCAAAAACATGTACCTGCCAGAACTTGATTTTTCCCAGGGGACCCCCCTGCACAATGTGATTGGGCTAATTTTGGGCTAGTTCTGAGTAGCAATTGGGTGTTGTGTGTGAAAACCTGGCAACCCTGAGGCACTCATTCGCTGTGGTACTCTCGTGAATGCATGTTGAAGACCGACAAGAGAGGAAATTGTTGAATGAAGTCATGATTTTGGTTTTCTTTGCGCTCAAAATTTATTCTTGTAGCTTCATTAAATTACAGTTTAACTACTGATGTCACATGAACTATTTTAACGATGTCCTTACTACGTAATAATACCATTTAAACCAGCATCAAAACCTACCTAACCAGCATCCCAGTATCAAAACCTACCTTACCAGCATATGCTGCTTGTTTCAACAGGGTCTGCAACAATGTAGGATGATTTTGAAATGATTTTTGAAGTTGAGAGAGAAAATACGAGTTTTTCGACATACCCTAACTGTCTTGAGTCAGAATACACAGAGTTCAGGGAGAGAAAGGCAAGATGAGCATTTGAGATGAAAAAGTATTTAAATAGTATAATTTAAATGAAAATAACTGATCGTTTCGCTAGATAAGACCCTTCTTCCTCGGCTGGGATCGTTTACAACCGTATTTGGGATCGTTTGAAGCAGCATTTAAACTGCCTTTTGGAAGATCAAAATCGGAACACCATAGCAGTCCATTATAGGGAGAAAAATGCAGAAATGTTTTCCTCAAAAAACATAATCTCTTTACGACTGAAGAAAACAAGACATGAACATCTTGGATGACAAGGGGGTGAGTACATTATATGTGAATCTTTGCTTTGGAAGTGGACTTCTCCTTTAAGGTTGGAGCTAAACTCTGGCCATTTTTCAAACGGAAGCCATAAGCATATTACAACAATTAATGCTTCACTAAAAACAATGGTCAAATTTATACCTGTTAGTATTATAAAATAAGATCTTCTTTATGACGTATGCAGCCTACAAATGCGACCTCTGGAGGATGCAGCCTTCCATTTGAGAAACGGCCTTTGTAGGACACAGGCCCTCCAGGATCGAGTGTGGTGACCCCTGAACTAAGGTCTTACAGGTTTAAAATGACAAGAGGATAAGTAATTAATGACAGAATTTTCATTTTTTGGTGAACTATCCCTTTAAATCACTAAGTAAATGGGTTTGTTACACGTGTCTACAACGAACGCGACAGCTTGAGGCGACACAGCACCCATTGCAAATTAACTTCAAATCGTCATAAATAGAACGTGGCATCAGCAATTTTTCGTGTCGCGCCGCATTCAGTGTAGACAGCATCACTGATTATAATGAGTTCTACAGTGGTAGAATTAGTAGTAGTAGAACTAGTAGTATTTTGTCCTCGCGCGCTGCGCCGTAGTGTAAAACACGGTGTAACATACCTTGCAGAAGTAAGTGAAACAATTGTTTTCATTACAGAGTAGAAAGCTTGTTTTCTCTTGTTGTTCTTTGGTTGTGTTTTGTTTAGATAATACTATGTTGTTTTTCCGGCTTGAATGCGAAACATTTCGCACTAACGAATGGCCAGTTCGACAGTATGAGCATCACAGGCTCAGTGTTTCATCAGTGTCTCTTGCGTATATCAAAACACCCCTCTGGGTTTCCCCCTAGTAAATACAGCGTCGGCCATTTATGTGCTCAGAACTCGTAATTGCGATATTTCAGAGTCCATTTGAAAGGCACAAGACACACTGAATCACACCCTTGAGGTATTTGTAGTCCTTGTGTAGAGTAATTTAGCTAGCAACTCTGATAGCAATCTGTCAGATTGGCTTAGAAACAGAATTGAAGATGTAACCCTGAAAACATTCTCAATCGTCTAAATGTAGATTTACTTTAGTACTGTAGCTGTACTCTTCTTCTGCTGTGGATGTCACTGGCTATCTGCCACTAGCGTTGTACTAGTTCCAGTATAATTAAAGAACTCTGAGTCAATGTATAGTAAAGACAACAGGCCGGCAGATACACAAAAACAGTTTTATTTATATGTACAATATTGCATATTGTAAACAAGAATAAACAATATTGCCATTGGGGTTGTTATATGTGTGATAGTTTCATAGATGAAGTTGTGCACAATGGATGTGAGGATTAGATTCTTACTACACAAACAGGAAGAATTGTATTTTTTGAGATACAAAAGCCTTTGACAAGTTTTATGACTGTATGAATTTGCTGGGAATGGGCCTGCAGTTGGCTTTCATGGCTATAACCAGGAGGGGAAAGCAATGGACCAAAAGTTCAATGTTTTGCTAAGCTGCAGAACACTTTGATGTCTTGCTACCATAATCATAAATGCTTACACTTTTCACAGTTTGGAGTGAACTGTTGTGTTGCTTCATATCTCATGATTGTGTCCCATCCAATGCCAGTGGTTTTGAAATGAAATCCTCAGTAAACATATATGGGTGTGATGTTTGATTGTTCATATACTAGTGTATGTAGAGTAACATTATATGTTTGACCAAGGAAGTGTTTAAATGTGTGCACTTTAGCTATAGATTAACATGTATTTGCAAAGGTTTTTCAATGTACATGTTCAAAATGATCTTTAAACAGCTTAAACGAAAAAACTAGTTGAACTGAAATACTCCTCTTGTTCATTAACCGACACTATTTCTTTCTCGTTCTTCACATGTTTCAGACTATCCTGGCGGTATGTCTTTTTAATGTCCAGTCACGAAATGAAACTGAGGCGAAGAGCTGTGTGAAATGAATCTCATCGCTGTGAGTGTGCTCTAGAGGAAAGCAATGATCTGCACTCTGACTTCTGTCAAACGCTGCAGGTTTGATTTTCTTGTATGTGAGAAAGAGGCCGAGAGAAAAGGCTTGTTTTGTGTGTTTGGGGAGAGAATATTTGCATTTGTTTTCAATTCTCTCATGTCAAGCTCCATTGCAATGCCTATAGGCAGTGCAGGGCCGGGCTGAGATGATCTGAAGGTGAGCTCCGCTTCGCTAGAGTCAGCTGCCCTCAGTGGCTCGTCTCCTGAGACACTCGAGAAGAACTACACACACACACATCCCTCGTGATGAATTGAGAAATCCTTCTGTCAATACACTGCGGCTAACTTCAGTTTTTGTACTTATTTTGCTTTAGGCAAAGATAGATCGCCATTGTGAATATCTTTCTCTTTATATGTGTGCATTGCTGCAATATGAGAGTTTTAGACAAATTTTTTCCTGTTTTTCTCTCTGTCTACGGTTTTGTTCAGAATGAAATACACAGTATTTACTGCATTTATATACACTATTTTTCAGGTTTGGGGTTAGTAAGAGCAATGTTTTTGAAAGAAAGTCTCTTATGCTCACCAATGCTGCATTTTTTTGATCAAAGATACAGTGAAAACAGTAATATTGTGACATATTAGTACAATTTAAAATAACTGTTTTCTGTTTGTATAGAATATATTTTAAAATGTAATATCTGTAATGGCAAAGCTGAAGCCATTACATAATCCTTCAGTAATCACTCATTGCAAATGTTTAATTGTCACTTCTGAGCAATTTAATGTGTACTGACTGAAAAGTAAATTAAAAAAAATCACTGACCCCAGTTTTGAAATTATGAACTGTTGAACAAAAGTGTCAAGGTGACCATTTCAGACTGTTATATACTTACCCTGCATATCAAAATCAGCAAATGGCGTTCAAAAATAATAATTGTTGACATTGTTTCTTGTTCATTCAGAGATACATCGCCATATCGAGCATGTTGCATTGTGGGATAAAGTACTCCTCACAGTTTGTGGTTGTATATTACAAATTTGCCTAGGTAATCTAGTAATTCTATGCATCCAGAGATTTTGCATACTGTGCACAATAGCCATATTGAAAAAATTGTATGAGTAGTATGGCTGTATGCTATTGTGAAGATGGCCTATTTTTAGTAGTGCCTCTGAATATGATGGAGGACTTCATAGCTATTTTACCACCTTACTTCCATCCTTGGAGTGTTGCCTTTACAGCATTTGTCCTTCAACAGAACATTGCAATGAGGTTACTAGAGCTGCTTCATTCTGCAGTCCTGTATTGTGTGATTTTTTTTAAATACTTCGTTTAAATGTACAGTAAAGATAGAGTTAACAGCAACATTTTAGGTTATAGTAATTCACTTTCAGAATGAAAAGTTCCTGATAATTTACTCACCCCCATGTCATCCAAGATGTTCATGTCTTTCTTTATTTAGTCGAAAAGAAATGAAGGTTTTTGAGGAAAACATTCCAGGATATTTCTCCATATAGTGGACTTCAGTGGTGGCCAGTGGGTGGAAGGTCCAAATTGCAGTTTCAATGCAGCTTCAAAAGGCTCTGCATGATCCCAACCGAGGAAGCCCTTCTTATCTAGTGAAACAATTGGTCATTTTTTAAGAAAAATACAGATTTATTAAACCACAAATGCTTGTCTCGCTCGTGCGTATTCACACACGCATGACGTAGTCAGAAGTACCGACCCAGTGTTTACAAAGTGAATGTGCAAAGAAAGTCAAACGCCCTTTATAAAAAAAAAGCTGATCGTTTCGCTAGATAAGACTCGTATTCCTCGGCTGGGATTGTGTAGAGCCCTTTGAAGCTGCATTGAAACTGCAATTTGGACCTTCAACCCATTGGCCACCATTTAAGTCCACTATATGGAGAAAAATCCTGCAATGTTTTCCTCAAAAAACATAAATTCTTTGCGACTGAAGAATAAAAAATATGAATAACTCAACAAGCTCTGATGAGATCCCAATTCTAAATCCAGTTTCACATGTGGCACCATCAGAGAATCAAACGCAGCGTTCCACCATAGCAGAAATGACATCACATCAGATCTCACGGACATCTGAGAGCTTCATTACAGGAATGCCCCATCGCAATACTAATGAGACCTACTTCCTGTTTCCCAAGTGTCACTTCTTCAGAGACCTGCCTGCTAATTGGCTTGTTTAAATAACCCACGAGAGCGAGACCCCACTCAGCCTTTTAACCCAGATTTAATGACATCACAGAGGGACATGTCTGATTGCTCTGAGAGACGCAGGAGACTATTTTAGATTTGATTTCTCCTTTAGCATATGTTTGATTCTTAATAAGGGCTTTTGTGTCTAACATGGGAGTCTTGTTGTCATAATCTATTTCGTTCCTCTCATTTATCGTCAAGGAAACAAGCCCTGGTCAATAGCAGAAGGTTTTATGACCACAACACAGGTTTCCAGTTAGTCTGTACAGGGTCCATGCTGCTAATGAAGAAACCCAAAGTCTCAAACCATACAGAATCAGTTTACTGACCATCTGATGTGTATTTCACAAATTTTCAGTTCACTACCTACAAACAAATTCTTGTTTACAAGACTATATAGAGTGCCTTGCAAAAGTATTCGTACCCCTTCATTTTTTTCACAAATTTATGTTGCAGCTTTATGTTAAACTGCTTTAAATTTCTTTTTCCCCACATCAATCTACACTCCATACACCATAATGACAAAGCACAAAACAGATTTTTAACAACTTTGCAAAACATTGCATTGCATAAGTACATTGCATAAGTATTCATACCCTTAACTCAGTAATCATTTGAAGCACCTTTACAGTCTTTTTGGGTATGATGCGACAAGTGTTTTTTTTCTTCTCACCTCTTCACCTCTCAAGCTCTGTCAGCCTGGATGGGGGCTGGCAGACATTTTCAGGTTTCTCCAGAAATGTTTGACTGGGTTCAAGCCCAGACTGAGGCTTGGCCACTCAAGGACATTCACAGAGTTGTCTATAAGCCACTCTTGCTGTATGTGGGTCATTGTCCTGTTGGAAGGTGAACCTTCTGCCCCATTTGAGGTTCTGAATGCTCTGGACTGGGTTATCATTAAGGCTATCTCTATATTTTGCTGTGTTGAGCTGTCCTTCTGAGGAGTCCTTCAGTCCCTGCTTCTGAAAAACAGCCTCACAGCTTGAGGCTGCTGTCAGCACACTTTACTGTTAAAATGCTACTGTGCAGGTGGTGAGCAGTAGCTGTTTTCCTTCATACATGATGCTTAGAATTGCGTTTCATCAGACCAGAGAATCTTGCTTCTCACAATCTGTGTTTAGTTGCAAATTTCAAGTTGGTTTTCATGTGTCTTCACTGAGGAGAGGTCTGAGTTTGGCTACACCACCTTAAAGACTGAGCTAGATTTCAAGTGTCCCAGAGAAGGGTATGAATACTTATGCAATGAAATAATTTCAGTTTTTTATTTCTAATACATTTGTTACAAAGCTGTTTTGTGCTTTGTCATTATGGTGTATGAAGTGTAGATTGAAGTGAAAAAAAAGAATAATAATTTAAAGCATTTTAACACAAGGCTGCAACATAAAATGTAAAAAAAATTAAGGGGTATGAATACTTTCGCAAGGCACTGTATATTAGGGGTGTAACGGTACATGTATTTGCCCCGAACCATCACGGTACGGACGTCATGGTTTGGTTCATGCAGTCAGATGATGAATACAGTCAATCATAAAAACAGGAAGACAAATATGCGGGGGTTTATATGAATGTATCTCTGAGAGGAACCGACTGTCTTCAGAAAATGTTTTAATGGCATTTTCTTTTGAACTCTGTATAGTATTTAAAAGTGCAGCACTGCATTGTTACAACGGTAACTGTGGTATACGATATAAAACTCTATTTTGCTGCTGTTCCACAACCGCCACCTGCTGTCAGAGTATGAATTTGCATTTTCATTCAGTTTGTCTGCTGTGTTTGTTTTGTGCAAATGCAAATAAGATGTAGCATAATTTCACAAATCTAAAGTCAGACCATTCTGTTTTTGCCTGAAATTATACAATTCAAATCAAAAACAACTGCTCATGGCCGTCTTGTACAATAGATTACATCTTCTCATTAGAGTGGGTCTGTCAGTAGTCAAAATGTCAGAGGCAAACTGGCATCTTTCACTATATACATCCCTCTCTCCACATAAAATCAAGTGTAGCAGGAGTCGGAGAGCAAGATTCTCTCAGCAGAGGGAGAGAATATGTTGATTAGAGGATGAGAGAACTGGAATAGAGGTTAATGAAAGAGAAAGACCAAGTAAGAAGTCCAGAAACATTTCTTGACCTTTTCTTCTCATCTACCCACAAATGCCTATCCACTCAAGGTAAAACTGTGGGTGGAGACCTTCTCAGAGAGCTCTAGTTGTTCTTTCACCATTACATGTTCCCTCACTTTTCCTCTGATTTGCAGACTCTCTAGTGTGTGTGTTGCGTAATGCCACCTACTTCCATGAACTTAAAACACTTGAGGGCTATACTGCATGAGCTTGATTCATAACCGCATACAAATTCATATAATACAGAAGTAAAGGACGTTGTTTTTTATGTTACGGTTTATGAGTTTGTATCTACTATCAATCTTTTTAAAGAATCTTATCCGTTGTTGCTTTTAAGGAGGCTGAGGTGAAGTTCTGCAATTCTTGCTGTTATCTCTTCAGTGAGATGTGTATCTCTGTTGACTTCACCCACTCGGTGGTTTACTGTGCCACGATTGCAGTAGAAAGTGCAATTTCTCACTCACCAAGTTGCTCTTAAAGGTATCGTTTACACCCCCCAAAAAAGTCTTTTACCAACCCTAATGACTTTCTTTATGAAGAACATAAAAGGAGAAGTTTAGCAGAACGTCCAAGCTGCTCTTTTTCCATACAGTAAAAGTGGATGGAGACCAGTTCAGACATTCTGCAATAAATAAATAAATAGCAAGAAAAAAAGAACCCCTTTTACCATGTTTCACAGAAAATGTACGTTTAAGTTTGGAACGACAGGAGGGTGAGTAAATTATTTGATCTTCCTCTGCTTCTCTTACACATTTATGAAATCATTCTGTCATTATGATGCCTCTAGCTGATATCTAGATATGAAACTATAGTGCTCTGACAGTGGTACAAGGTGTCATTTGGAACGCCTGGCTCAGTAATATCAAAATTACACTCATGTTAATGCCTGAAGCAGGAGCTTGATGTGTAATTGTGATGTTCACATGAGATAGTTTTGCATGCTGCAGTCTCTGCAGTGGGGCGGTAACCTCAAAACATCAGGACTACAGAAATTTAGGGCTTCAGGACTGCAGTGATATTACTCCAAGCCTAAAACAGACAACATAAATTGGAGAGTATTCTGCTTAAATTCTTGAGATTTTTCCTGTGTAAACTATGCAATGATTATTATTATTTGCGGAAAACCAGAGTTAATTTACTGTGGGGTATCCATTGTGCTGAAAGTCACACGTATGCAGTGAGCATTTCACATTGTTTATAGTCTAACATTCCCAGCTTCAGAGTTATAATATATAGTTATTTTTGTAACAATGGCTGTGTTCAAAATGGCATACTTGCTTACTGCCTACTGCCCAGTACACAGAGCATACTACCTACTATTTTTTTAAGAATAGTGTTAGAAACAGTATACAATATGCAAAATATTTTTCAGAGTAGTATGCTTGTCACATGACAAACACTTAACATTAATTCAGCACAGCTGTTGAGGTTGTTACCTTACAAAGCACTAACAGTTCTTTTTACAAAGGCTGGTTAATAAGGCTTCATATTAGTAAACAATGCTGTATTGGCCAATTGAACTTATTTCATAGTTGATTAACTTTACATATTGGACAGAACTGCAAATAATGATAAATTCTGTTTACACTAAAATAGCAGCATTTTCTTTAGCATAGGTGGACGATATTTATTCTTTAGTACTGTAGTACATTATAAAACAGTATGCAATAACACAGTGAGTGTAAATTATCATATATATGCATTTTGAATGCCACTATTGGCACAAAAACCTCCCTAAACCTATAGCTAAGTATAACACTGTATTATTAATGAGGCATTATATTTCCATTTTTCAAATATTTACTTTATTATAATTGAAGATAAATGCCTTTCTGATCTGGTATGTGATGGGAAAAGGAGAAGCATGAGTTTGACAAAAGGCGGATTTGAACACGAGTCAATCACGTCAAAAGCACACGTGCCCTGTCTTTTACTCCCTGCACCACTGATATAACAGAAAAACATGTCTTTTGCAGTGCTGTTTATCACAGCAAGGCATTGGTGGGTGGAATTATTGTAAATAACCTCTGTCGACAAATTGGTCTATTTGTCCTTAGATAAATACACCCCATTTCTTTTTAGAGCTGCTTTACATGGAATTTGAATTCTGTTTGCATAATTGAAAAATACTATTTTATTTCTATATGTTATTTATCTATTATATTTCTGCAATATTATTATTATTATTTAATATCTCTGAAACAATCACTATTGTATAAAGCGCTGGAGAGATAAAGGTGATGTCATTTTACTTGATCGGAAACGTGCCATAGACAATAAACTACAATTTATGTCCTACTAACGATATTGTTTTTAGATACACATCAACAGTTCGTAGTTTATATGTATATGCATATATGTACATATACATGTGTTACATTTATAATTGCTATTCCTCGCCTCCAGTTCACTCACACATGAAGATGAAACGTCACAAGAGTGCATTGCATCCTGGGAAACAGTATCCCATGCAGTGTCTTAATCCGGGTATTCCATGCATATGGAAGATTCACATACTATTCACAGTATACACATAGCATACTGCAATATAGTAGGAGTTGTATGGTGGTAGAACACAACTTCTATACTGATTTTAGTGTACTTGAGTTATATTTAGCAGATTCTGGCAAATATAGTAGGTAATCCGGGGATTCCATGCATACAGAAAATTTGCATTCTATGCACAGTGTACATACTGGATACTGCAGTAATAGTAAGAGTAGTATAATAGTATGGCATTTCGAACACAGCCAATGACTAGTAGAAGTTATTTAGAATTTGTCTACTGATTCCTTATCTGTAAGTAAGGAAAACGGCACACACCCACTTGACAAATATGAATGTATCATTTGTGCCATGCACAACACATTTTACTTACTTAAAAGGACAGTTCACCCCAAAATGAAAATACATTATTTACTTCTGCTCCTGTTGTTCGAATCTAATAGACCCTATGCATGTTAGGCGCCATTTTTTTTTTTTGTTTCATCAATGTTTCATCAGCTAAACATTGGTAACAGTACAATCCACGGAATACAGTGAACTTCTATCCCTAACTAGATTATGAAGATGAATCTTTTACAATGAGACCACGAACATAGATTAAGAAAGTATATTTTGATTTATTTTTTATATTAAAGGGGACATTGGATGCAAATTTCACTTTTACATGGCGTTTGCATGTAAATAAGTCTTAGCAGTGTGTGGACACAGTCACCCTACAATGATAAAAATCCATTCCCTTCTTTTTTTAATCCCCAAAAAACCTAAACAGTCTAAATTATCAAGCTGTTTTGATTTTCTGAGGAGTATGATGTCATACTGCTCAGGCCCTGCCCACTTGGACTTGGACTTTCATGTATTAGCATATTTCTGCTCTCAGCGAGCTGTAAGCTGTCTGTCATTTTCTCTATGCTCGAGCAGTTGTAGTGACAAAGTCTCGTAAAAAGTGCAGGTGTTTTGTAGTTGGATGTAAAAGTGAACATAAGAGTCTTCATTTTCTCCTGACATCAGAGCCACTGAGGACACAGTGGATAAGTTTTGTTTTTGATGGTAATGCGCCACTAAATACACAAAAAAACGGAAAAGAGGAGTGGAATGAGCAGTAGCTCATTATCATTTAAAAAGACATGCTCCGAAACGGGTCGCTGTGAACAGAATTGTTTTTGACAAGGTAAAATGGGTTTGTTTATCAAAACCAAAGTATGTTGCAGACATTCCCTAAAGAATCATATCAACTTGTAGAAACTGGCATCCGATGTCCACTTTTAAGAATCATCTCCTTAGTACTCAGGTAATGTTACTGATAATACATTGTAATACATTAATGCATTTCCCTCCTGATGTTATACTTCCTCTAATTAGAATGTTGTGCGGTCCTTGCTCCATCACTGAAAGCTTCAGCCGTGCAGGGAGGACAAAAAAAGCAGGGGAGGAGAAAGACAACTGGAGGGCTGCTGGGAGCAATGAGTCTAAACAAATGACAACAAGACTGTATATCAAGAAGAAAGCAATTGTAGGAGGGAGGAAAGGAGAGTGCAAAATATAAGGGATGGAGGGGGAGGAGGAGGTAATACAGGGAGGCAATGGAAGGTTTTCAGGATGAGCTTGGTGCATTTCTATTATGGTAACCAGTTTTACGTGGTGGCCACTGGCCATGACCTTCACTGACTCACGATGCGGTTTTTTCATCTCACTCAAAGCAGGGAGCATACATTCTCTTGTTGGCTGTGTTGAGAGGTCACCTTCATAAGTGATGAATTCCTTTGGCAGGAGGCCTCATTTTAAGCATAATGCTCTTCAGCCAAACTTCTTTGAAACAACTTAACATCATGTCTGTTATTTAAAGGGATACTTAACCCCAAAATGAATTATTTTGTTATTTCAAACTGACCTGCTGGTCCTCTTCCATTTGTTTAATGTAGAAAAAAACAGCTTGAACATTCTCCTAAATATCTTCTTTTGTGTTCCACAGCAGAATACAGTGTGTTTTATATACATACACCTTGCAGAATCTGCAAAATGTCTTAGTATTTTACTAAAATAAGAGGGATCATACAAAATGCATGTTGTTTTTTATTTAGCACTGACCTAAATAAGATATTTCGCATAAAAGATGTTTACAGTCCACAAGAGCAAATAATAGTTAAATATATAAATGACCCTGTTCAAACGGTTACATATGCTTGATTCTTAATAATGTGTTGTTACCTGAATGATCCACAGCTTTGTTTTATTGTTTAGTGATAGTTGTGCATGAGTCCCTTTTTTGTCCTGAACAGTTAAACTGCCTGCTGTCCTTCGAAAAATCCTTCAGGTCCCACAAATTCTGTTTTTTTCTGCATTTTTGTGTATTTTAACCTTTTCCAACAATGACTGTGTGGTTTTGAGATCCATCTTTTCACACTGAGGACAACTAAGGGACTATTACAGAAGGTTCAAACGCTCACTGATGCTCCAGAAGGAAAAACAATGCATTAAAGGTTGGGGGTGTAAACTTTTTGAACTTGAAGATCAGGGTAAATTTGACTTATTTTCTCTTCTGGGGAACGTGTAAATATAATCTGTAGCTTCTGAGGGGCAGTACAAAATGAAAAAAAAAAAAGATATTTAGGCAAAATAAGAAAACTACACATCCTTATTCTGTTCAAAAGATTACACCCCTGGCTTGTCTTTCCTTCTAAAGCATCAGCGAGTGTTTGAACCTTCTGTAATAGTTGCGTATAAGTCCCTCAGTTGTCCTCAGGATCTCAAAATCATACAGCCATTGTTGGAAAGGGTTTAAATACACAAAAATGCTGAAAAACAAAATAATTTGTGGGACCTAAAGGATTTTTCTGAAAAACAGCAGGCAGTTTAACTGTTCAGTTCAAACAAGGGACTCATGAACAACTACGACTAAACAAAAAAACACAGCTGTGGATAATTCAGGTGACAACACAGTATTAAGAATCAAGCGTATGTAAACTTTTGAACAGGGTAATTTTTATAAATTCACCTATATGTAAACATCTTTTACATGAAATATCTTATTCAGGTCAGTACTAAATAGAAAATAGCATGCATTTTGTATGATCCCTCTTATTTTGGTAAAATACTTAACGTTTTGCATATTCTGCAAGGTGTATGTGGACTTTTGACTTCAGCTGTATATATATATTCCTATATAAATATTCCTTTAATAGCACCAGCTCTTCCTAGCTCATTTCAGATAGAATAAAATTCATTTTCAGATAGGAACTGGCTTTTTTTCCACAGTGTCCTTTGTGTCTCGCTCCAAAGCACATTTCACTACTACTATATTGGTCTTTCTCTTAGAACTGGCTTCACCTCATGCTCAGAAGAGAGACACAGACTAATTAGCACATGGTTTGCAGCAGTGTTACGAAAGAACAGGGGGTTTGAAGCTCTCACGCTGTGTGACTAGAACCTGACACTGCACACTCCAGAGGAGACGGCTAAAAATGCTGAAACATGACGCTCTGTCGACTTCAGTCTCTATGAACTATTCCATGGTCTTTGTCTCGCACATAAAGTGCTGACCTTGAAAAATGATGAACAGAACATGATAGTGAAAGGGCTTCATGAAAGTTTAACTCCGGCACCCTTGAACGTGCCAAGGAGCCGGTGGTGCTGTTGCTTTTGCTTTGTGGGGAACATAAGAGCAGGTACTCAGTGGTTTGATGCGCATGTGTTTTAGGAGGAAAAGAGAACGAAGACCGTCTGTATGATCTGTCATGGACAGCTGGCCTCAAAGCAGCAAAGGATCTGTCAAGAACACCTGCGCGCTCACAAAGAGAGACGTGTTTAACAAGTTAAATATGCAGCCTTTGTGTCATGCACATGACTGTGACATTGTAAAGGGTAAAAAGGTGTCGCTGACTCCTGTTTTTATTGTTTAGGAGTTAAAAGAAATGGCTGGCTAAATTAAAAACATTTTACCTTTACGTATAAACTTTATAACAAGCATCAATACAGACAAGTTTGTAAAGCTCAGTTGTTACTCAAGGCCAGTGGAGCTCATCTAATGCTCATGACTTGTGAGTGATTTAGCCATTAGCTAGGTTTTTCCAGCTCGCTGCCCTACAGTGTTGGTTAAGTACAGCAGTTCCGCTAAGTGCTAATTATGAAATTGAAGCAATTAGCTGCTATATTGACCTGTTTGTTTGAAACAGTCCGCACTTTGCGTGCACGTGGGCTGTGTGAGGGCGAAATGGACCTTGCCGAAATAAGGTTTAACTGAATCAGGACGATGAGTCATTTTGTAACTTTTACATCTCTGTCCATGAACGGCTTGCTGGAGAGTTCATCATACTTTGACAAGGCATAATTATAACGTGTCTGTAATGGCTCTCTTTTGAAAAATTGCTGCTAAACGTTTGTGTCTTTATGATCCATCAAAAGAAGTGAGGTTATCCTTCATACACCTCTTTTTTCCACAGAAATGGTGCTTGTTCTCAGCCAGAACAACACATTTATACATTTGCTTTTATTCAAACTTACAGCGAATTTAAGGTATACATTTTGCCATTACGTGTGTTCTTTAAAGAGACGGTTCTCCCAAAAATGAAAATTCTGTCATTAATTACTCACCTTCATGTCGTTCCAAACTCGTAAGACCTTTGTTCATCTTCAGAACACAAATTAAGATATTTTTGTTAAAATCTGGGAGCGTTCTGACTAGGGCTGTCACTAATGATTATTTTCGTAATCGAGTAATCTGACGATTATTCTGACGATTAATCGAGTAATCGGATAATTATTATTGTAGCAACAGAAACAGACCTAAGTGAACAATAGCCTTTAAAATGACTTAAAATACATATATAATAACAATGCGGTAATAATAATTAGTTTAAATAAAGTATCAAAAACAAGTAATCATATGGTTTTATTAACCTTTGTATGGTGTTCATATTTTTGTTACTCATCCAGTGTTTGTGGGTCTGGTGGACCTGCTGCATTTTTGGGTTTTTAATTCAACACACTTAAAAAAATGATGTTAAAATACTCAACAGATGTTTACTTCATCCCAATTACAGGCAATATAAACAGAATGTTTGGCTAATATTTGCCCTTTTCCTTTGTTAGATCACATTTATGAAGTAAAGTGCTACAGCCGTGTGCGGGAATGGCAGGGGCAGAAGCAACTCACACTTACACTCACACTCTCTCAGACTCTCTCTCTCACACATATTCACACATACACACACATAAACACACATACGCATACTAATAGCAGGCCCAGACAATAGGGGACAGAGTGAAGTTACACAGGACCTAAAATTTCCACTCTTTTACTGGCCCCAATCCAGTGGACCCGAACAACCTGTGTGTAATATAAGTGTGTAGGGGGGGGTGTACAGTGAGCGGTCATTGAAAATTTGTTCTGATATATGTTCTTCACAGAAAATGAGCTAAGGCCAATGAGTATGAGCTTAAAAAAATAATCTTGCATATCATTTTTCTTTTGACAAAAAGTGAAAATGGGTCCCACAGACCCAAACACCATACAAGGGTTAAACAAAACTGTTAAAATACATAATGTATTATAAACAACAATTGTTTTTACACTTTATTCCGTGATCCACGTTTAATATTGACTCAACATTTAATTTAAATCCAGTCCACTTAATCTTTCATATTGGGCCATTTCTTTATGATAGAAACGCTACAGCCACTTTTATTTTCATGAATACGTGTAAATCAAAGCGTGTAAACTCAGAGTTAGGGTTTAAACTTTTTATTTTGAAATCGCGTCGAACAGTTAATGTATTTGGAAAGCTAATGGTGTGTTCTTCCGTTTTGGCGTAGGGTTATAAATGATTTACCTTACAAATATGATGAAATAGCGCACGTTGCGTTCCCAGATGAACGTTATAATAAACCCAAACTCACAACAGCATGCAGAGATGGAGTTTGAGACACTACACACATGAAAACTTAACAAGAGTTTGTGGAGCAGTATTGTGAATGGAGCCACTCTGAGATGCACGTACGTAACCTACACGCATGTGAATAATAAAAGCGCATATATTAAATATATTTATTTAATTTAATCGTAGCGTTTGTGAATTCTTAATCCTTGCTTTATTATGATTTTTAAATGGGTTTAATATGTGGAATGTGCCACTTCCGGTATTTTGCAGATGAACACGGGCAAAATGCAATCAAGGATTTTTAAAAATCGAATACTCAAATAGAATCGAGGAATTGTTCCAGCCCTAGTTCTGACCCTGCATAGACAGCAACACAACTGACACATTCAAGGCCCAGAAAGTAAGTAAAGACATCGCTAAAATAGTCTGTGTGAAATCATTGGTCCAACCATAATGCTATGAAGCTACTAGAATACGTTTTGTGCGCAAAGAACACAAAAATAAAGACTGTATTCAACATTTTCTCTATTTTAATGATGTTCTTACTACATTTCTGGGCCTTGAATGTATTAGTTACGTCGCTGTCTGTGCAGGATCAGAAAGTTCTTGGAGTTCACCAAAAATATCTTAATTTCTGTTTCAAAGATGAATTAAGGTTTTACGGGTTTTAAGGGTGATTAATTAATAACGAACTTTAATTTTTGCGTGAACTATCCCTTTAAGAATTAAACAAGCTGTACTAGTTGAGCTACATGAGCAGGTGATTGTTTTAAAACTACATTTCCCAGCATGCTTGATAATGCTCATGTTCAAGCTTGTCTCTAACCATTGATCTGTATGTGGCCTTCTGCTCTCTCCTACTACCAAATAAGCCTATTTGCATGTCTGAGATATTTTGCATTGCAAATTAGCATTATCTCTCTGCCTTCTTCTCAGTTCTGCATGCATCTATCCATCATTTCAAATGTGGTATTCTCTCATTTCTTCCTGGGGTGTCCACAAAAAAAAGTCTATTTTGTCTCACACTTGCAACTCAAAATTAGTAGTATCAATCACCCAAACTATGTGCTTTATCTTTGGTCCAGCCTGGCAGTGCCTCATTCTCTCCATCATTCCCTTTCTCATTCTCTCTCCCTCTCTCTCATAATCAGGCCATCGTTTTATTTAAAGCCTCCAACTGCCTTTGTGTTCCACAGGGACGTTTCGGCACAGCTTATCTGATAAAAAGAAAAAGAACAAACATAGCCAGCACAGCATTTTATGCAGTGAAGGAAGGAAAGTTTAACTAAGAAATAGTATGCATCATATTTTGCCCACCAACATGCCATTTCTAAATAAAATAATTGAATATGACTAGAAAAAAAGTGGATTTTTTTAATCTGTATATTTACCAGAAATTTCTGCAAAAATTTTGATTTGTAGAAACAACAGATAGTCTAATTAAACGCATAACACAAAAGCAATGATGCTTTTTCATGTCTTTTATTAAACACACAGCATGAACTGTGCAAGGTGCAAAAAGTATGTGAACTCTTGGATTTAATAACTGGCTGACCCTTGTTTGGCAGCAATATCTTCCAGCAAATGTTTCCTGTAATTGCAGATCAGACCTACACAACGGTCAGAAGGACATTTTACAAAACTGTTTGAGTTCAGCAATATTTTTTGGATGTTTGGTGTGAATCGCTCTCTTGAGGTCACGGGCCACATCAGAAGGCGTAATTTCTTCTGCTGATGCCATTCTGTTGTTGATTACTCCTGTGATTTGGTTTGTTGTCCTGTTGCATCATCCGACTTCTGTTGAGTTTCAATTGGCGAACAGATGGGCTTACATTCCTCTGCAAATGTCCTTAAAAAACTTGAGAATTAATTTGTCTGCAAGCTATCCAGGCCTTGAGGCACCAAGGTGGCTCCAAACCATGATGGCCACTCCATCCTAGATTACCGCTGGGATGAAATTTTGATATTGTGTTTGCCTGTTTTTCTCCTGTTTTTTTTTTTCAGTCCACCCAATATGTGGCCATTGGCATGGAACATCCAGGTGCTCTTTTGCAACTTCAGATGTGCATAAAACAGAAAATCCATGGTCTCCTCCCACAATTTCTATTTTAATTTAGTGTATTATGTATCATAGACACATTAACAGGGATGTTTGCATGTTTCTGATTCTTTTCTACTGTAAGTCTTTAGCTGACACTCTCTGATTTTTCTTAATACCACTGAGTATTTTGCATCTGTGCTCTTGCAGTCATCTTTGCAGGACGCCCACTCTTGGGATGAGTAGCAACAGTGCTGAATATTCTCCATTTATAGACAGTTTGTCTTATGGTAAACTGATCAACATTAAAGCTTTAAAGATACTGGTACCATTTTAACCTTTACAAACGTATGCAAGTCAACATTTCTTTGGTTTAATTTTTAAAGGGATAGTTCACTTAAAAAATTAAATTCTGTCATTAATTTCCCCTTAATGTTTTTCCAAACCCAGAAGACCTTTGTTCATCTTTGGAACACAAATTAAGATATTTTTGATAAAATCCGAGAGCTTTCTGACCCTGCATAGACAGCAATACAACTACCACGTTCAAGGCCCAGAAAGGTCCCAGCAGACACACAATGTCATAAGACGTTGATATTTGGTTAAATTTCAGTTGTGACGAAATACAATGACAATTCAATGTCTAATGTCAATGGTAATTTGATGTCCAATATCAACGTCAGTTGACGTTGATATTTGTTGTTTTTAGGTTGTGTAAACAAAATACAACATTAGGTCAACGTCAAATTGTCGTTAAACCCCAACCCGATTTTCATTTTCAATGGACGACGCCATGTCCGACGCCAACCTGACGTTATACTGTTGTCCTT
The DNA here is from genome assembly GCA_019740295.1 of Labeo calbasu. Lineage (NCBI taxonomy): Eukaryota > Metazoa > Chordata > Actinopteri > Cypriniformes > Cyprinidae > Labeo > Labeo calbasu. The sequence continues at coordinate 21,739 of JAHKKF010518881.1, read as the reverse complement.
TGGCTGCTGGGGTAGTAAGGACCTTGATAAAATAGTGACATCAGTGGTTCAGCCTTAATTTTATGAAGCTATGATAATACTTTTTGTGTGCAAAGAAAACAAACAAAAAAAGACTTCTGCAGAACGCCGGCTTCTGCATCAGCAGCAGCAAACACATGTCATGGTACTGTTGTGAAGCTTTTGACATTTCAGGATTATCCCATTCATTTAGATAGGACTTGGTCTTGGATGCCCGAAATAGTTGCCTGGAGGCATTGCAAATATGGCTGCTGAGTGAACAGACTTTCCTTGAAAGGGACTTTGACATTAATTGCAATGTATTTCATTGCATTTCAACAATACTGTTAAGGTCAAAAGTTTTCATACACCTTGCAGAATCTGCAAAATGTTAATTATCATATCAAAAAATCATACAGTCATTGTTCGAAAGGGTCCAAATACACAAAATGCTAAAATACCAAAGAATTTGTGGGACATGAAGGATTTTTTTGAAGAACAGAGGGCATTTTAACTGTTCAGGACAAACAAAGGACTCATGAACTATCACTAAACAAAAACAAAACACAGCTGTGGATCATTCAGATAACAACACAGTATTAAGAATCAAGTGTATGTAAACTTTTGAACAGAGTTATTTTTATAAATTCAACTATTATTTTCTCTTGCGGATTATATGTAAACATCTTTTATGTGAAATATCTTATTCAGGTCAGTACTAAATAAAAAAAAAAAACATGCATTTTGTATGATCCCTCTTTTTTGGAAAAGAAAAGAACATTTTGTAGATTCTGCAAGGTGTAAACTTTTGACCTCAACTGTATTCGATTGTGCAACGTGTAATGTATTATTGGCCAGACCAGTGAAAACTGTATCTCGACTAAGCAATAACTCTCTGTAGTTTAAGTATAATGGCACTTGTAAATGGTTTTTATTGATTTGACTCCAATTATTTTTGGAAAAGTCCTCAGCTTAAAGATCCACATATCTTTTCCACCTTTCAGTGTGAGTGTTCACACTGTGTACTCAATAAAAATTCATTTAACCAGACTATTGTTCGGCCGTTGTTATGACTAAGCGTTCGCTTACTTATTATGTAGACATCTAATGTTTGGATGCTGTGTTTGTAGCAATCATATAAATGATGCAAGCCACTTTTAGTGTATTTGTTGTACAGTAGGTGGCTCACTCGCAGGCTGACATCGTGACTACTTGTTATCCCATCAGTGGGTTTGACTAAGTGTTGCATGTTAACATTATTATGACTGTAGGCATGTAAGTAGTCAACAGCGCTAATTGTTTGGACATATCCGCTGCCCTTATTTATACATTCGAGGCATCTGAAGGGATTGAGAGGTCAGTGGCTGTGTGTGGGTTTTAATTGCGTTTGCATGTATTTGTGTGTGTGGGAGAGCAGGGTGACTGTGGGCATGTGGTTTGCATGTGTCGAGTGAGTTGTTTGTGTATGAGCTGGTTTGTTTGTGTGTGTGTGAGGTGTAAGATGGAAGAAAGCAGGCTGAGTCACTGGTGCTGCATTGGTAATGGGTGCTGCTTAAGAGAAAGAGAGGGAGGGAAGCCCACCCACTGCCTCAGCAACAAACATGACGAGAAACCAGCTGGGTATGCAAGAGAGGAGAGGGCGATGTGATGCTGTGGGGTGAGGGCGTTTGGATGGAGTGACCAAATGAGGCATGAAGATGACGCACCGTTTGATGGCTATTTCAGTGAACAACTGTGATGATGGAGATTGATTGCCCTTATCGCTGAGCTCTGTGTGTGTATGTGTGCATCTTAACTCATCTGAAGTGTAAAAGAACCAAAAATCTTCTCTCTCTCTCTCTTTCTCTCCCCTCCTCTTTCTAGAAAATGAAAAACAGTCAGCAGCACAGCACATTTTGTGAGAAACGCTTCACTTCCCCCTCAGTGCTGAAGGCCGTTCATGAGCTGTGGTAGCTCTCGGTATGAAATATCATTTTAAGAAGCTCTATTTGCTTTAATGTTTGTGCAATGATGTTGTTACAGCAACTAATAAACTATGTTTTATTATGGATCTAATCTGTGTTCCAAAAATGAACGAAGGTCTTACGGGTTTGGAATGACATGAGGATGAGGAATTGATGACAGAAGTTTCATTTTTGAGCGAACTATCCCTCTAAACATTTAGAGCGCACAGACAAAACACTCTGACAAACTGTGTTAACTATCAAGCAGCAGATGACTTATCTTGAGTGACAGCATGCCAGTCATTTTGATGACAGGCTTTTGGCTCTATTTAGAATGACCAGAGTAACAACTGAGATGTTATACACTCTCAGAAAACAAGGTACAAAAGCAGTGGAGTGTTACCTTTTCGAAAGGTACACTTTTGTACCTTTTAGGCACTAATATGTACCTTTAAATTACCAATATGGACCCTTTAAGTACAAAGTCAGTGACAGCTTTTGTACATTATTTTTTCCTGAGAGTGCATGATATCTAGTCTGATGACACTTTCTTCTGTGAGTGAATTATTCAGTCACGACTGACACATTGAAGCTAAGTTTTAGTGGTTTTGATGTTTATCTAGACTCTAAAAAAAATTTGGGTTCAACACAGCCCAACTTGGGTTATTTGAGAACCACTCTGTCCTGTAGAGGACTCAAAAAGCCTGCACTCTGACTGACTGTAACCAGTGTTGCCAAGTGCACGGTTTTCCCGCGGAAATGGGTTACTTTAACACTGTTGCCGCGGGTTGAATGGAACTCAATAACGTCATATTTAGCCCCTGAAATGCTAATTTACCAGGGGAACCACTACAAAAAATGTGTATTTTATCCCCCAGAACGCAATTTTTAACGGGGGAACCCCCACCTTCCCTTGAAACACAGTTGAGCTAGTTTTGAGTAGCAATTGGGCGGGTTTTGTTGTGAAAACCTGGCAACCCAGCAGCTGGGTTGTTTCGTCAGAGAGAGGCTCAACCCAGCGGTCGGGTATTAAAAAATAACCCAGCGTTAAAAATGACCCAGTAATTTAGTTACAGAAAAACATATTAAAAATAACCCAATAAAATGCCCCAAAAAGTTCAACCCAGCATTTAGGTAAAAAGAAAATTACCCAGCATTTTTTAGAGTGTAGGAATTAATGTATTTCCACTGTAATTTACGTACACATATGCTAACTGGGGTAAAAGAACACTTTAAGCAAGACCTTTTTTATGTGCATTTTTAAGTTTTTAAATTTTGTGTCCATCCAGCACTTTTTACGTGATACCCCAAACTTCACATAAACATATCTGGATGGAAACCTGGCGGCTACCTGGATGTCCTTTCATATCAATTATGCATTTCACTTTCCTAACAGCTATATCTCTCCACATACGGCTGAGCCTGCAAAACACATAATTAGGCCTATTTCCTTTGAATACCTCCATGTCATGCCGCACTGAGCACCTGCCACTGATGCCAAAAGCTGAACGCTGAGAGCAGCACACTGTAAAACAGACAGGAAAAAGGACACCAATTACATGATTCATAGCACAGAATGGGGGACATAACACATACTGAAATACCTTTGTCATGTACTTGAAGCTGGTTAGGTTTGTACAGATGGATTACAGTGAATAGTTGCGAGCTGTGATTGGCGTATCAGGAAGAACTTTATCTTTTAAACCAGCCTATTGAATTCAAAGCTGAAGTAAATTGTGTTAACAGTGTTAGCTGTGGGTTTAGTGGCTTGTAAATGCATCTGTTGATGAGGTAATCCTTTGAGCCCTCTCAGATTGTAGTGAATGTTAAAATTCTTGAACTAAGAGCATTGCAGGCTCATGCCTGAATTAAAAATAAAAAAACAACACTAGGTTTTCTAACATACTATAGCTGACTCATATGAACATATTCTCTTTTGCAGTAAAAAGTGCAGCTGTTATCATGATTAGAGCAGACTGCTGTCCAAATTTCACAGTAGCATATGATGACTGAGCTATCTTACATAACTTGATTTTAAATATACAAGTAAACACATTATTGCCCTTCTGTGAGTTTAATGCACTGTGTGTTATCACTCAGTCTGTTTTATTTTATTGACTTCATAAAGTCTTATTAACGAATGTTGATCCTGTTTTATGAGACATCTGATAAATCTAGTTTGCTTTTTATGGATATTTCATCCAATTTTATACTGTATTTATATCTGTCCTTGTCTTCCAATGACTAACTTTATACCATAATCTTAACTTTTTAGAAGTATTTTGACATACTGCAGAAAAACCCTGACAATAAGAAATATTAGACAACAATATGTCATCTTCAACTTGGCATACTTTTGCTTGCTAAGCTTTGTTTGATTTTCCAACTCAAATCCTATTTGCAGAGGATCACATCCTCTCTGGGAGGAGCTCTTTTCCTTGTAGCTCAAACTAATGTCTGTAGACCTAAAAGTCAGCGGTCTGAATCGTCCATGTTTGACTAGAATTAAGTTCAGTAACGCTGTGTTTTGTTGGTAATGTACAGTACGTTTATACGCCTTGCGAGTGTTTGATGATTTATTATTGATGATTTATTCAGTTGGCTCTATTCATAATCATGCTGTTCACAACTTCAAGAATATATGGGCACATACCCTTTTACTTACTGAAATTCATCCCTCTTCAGGTCCCTCTTCTTTATCCACAGTTATTTCCAGTGGGGAACTCTGAGCTTCTGTCTATTGTCATTACGGAAAGCAAGCCAAGCATATCTGCCCTCTTCCATAACTCTACCATGAACCTTAGGTGAACTCATTCATAATTTTAAAATACATTTTAATATTGGCATTGACTGATTGGTGACTCATTCATTCATTCGCTGACTTCTGCACAGCCTGCATAAAGATGGCACTTGATGGTGATGACAGGAGAATTGTGTGGCAGTTATAAAGGTTGCATCATCAGTCTGGATAGATCACAGCTCACATCAGCAGAGTGGAAAAATCATTCATCTGTGCCTTCTTCACAGAGAAGATATTTCTGCTGTTTGCCTGTATGTGTGTTCCTCTGAAAGAAGCGATTCAAAGGCATGGTGTGTGACAGAAAAGTTTTCTTCACTTCCTGTTGATAAGGTGCGGAGGGCTGTTTATTTGACATTTCCTCTCTGTAGCATTTATAACATATGCTGCCAGACTACAGATAAATGAAGGGAGCAGTCTGGGCCTTCTGCCTTCACATTCCTAATTCTGTTAATAATGGGAATTAGATGGAGTACAGCTAGTATTTCTTCCCTGTAAGGCATTTCGTTCCAGTTTGTGAGTTCCATCTTTGGTAAACCACTGATCTCATTTAATTTTGTTCTCATGGTCATAATGGAAACAACCAAAATAAGGCGAAATGATATTAATCTAAGGTCAGTTCCAGCATTGAGTCATCTCATCATTCCAGGAACATGTGATTTAAGTTTGAAATGACGTTTACTACAGTGTTATATTGAAATTTTGTAAGTCATATTTGATGCATTAATATGAAACATCATAATACGAAATGCCAGTGATATAATCAAAACTACCAGAAAATGTGCTTAAGGTATTTAGTTGCTCATTTTATGAAGACACTGTAGCACATCTTACATTTTGAAATCGCGTCATGTTTCGTTTTTTCAATCTCTCATCCCAGTGGAGGCATCAATCAGATATCATTTTTTTAAAAGGTCAGTCGGGCAAGAAAATGACACATCCCAGAGGACCAGATCAGCGGCCGGACAGAGTTCATTTCCGCCCAAAATTCTCCTTATCTAACTTTCTAGATCTCTAATTCTAAATCATTCTCTATTCTTAGTCTTTTGGGACTGGAATTTTGTTGTCATTACCCTGCGTCCTGGGAAAAAAAGTGACAATGTGTAGAAATTTTGGGAAAGATCAAATATCTGTGTGACTGTTCAAAAGTTTTTTAAATCATTTTTTCATTCAGCAGTATTAATATATATATTTTTTTAATTCAGTAAAAAATGTACACTACCAGTCAAAAGTTTTTGAACAGCAACATTTTTTCAAAGAAGTCACACAAGCTTGCATTTGTGTGATCCAAAGTACAGCAAAACAGTAAAATTTTGAAATATTTTTACTATTTAAAAAACTTTTTTCTATTTGAATATATTTTAAAATGTATTTTATTCCTGTGATCAAAGCTAAATTTTCAGCATAATTACAGTCTTCAGTGTCACATGATCCTTCAGAAATCTTTCTAATATGCTGATTTGCTGTTTAAGAAATATTTATTATTATTATTAATAATAATAATAATATTTAAAACAGTCAAGTACATTTTTTCATGATTCTTTGATCAATAGGAAGATCCAAAATCAGCATTTATCTGAAATAAAAAAGCTTTTGTAACATTATACACTATACCATTCAAAACCTTGGAGTCACTGTCATTTAATTTTCTATTTATTTCTGTTTCAGATAAATGCTCTTCTTCTGAACTTTGTATTCATCAAAGAAACATGAAGAATTATATGCAGCTGTTTTCAACATAATAATACATGTTATTTTAGCAGCAAATCAGAATATTAGAATGATTTCTGCAGGATCATGTGACTGGAGTAATGATGCTAAAAATTCAGCTTTGAAATCAGTTATTTTAAGTAGTAAAAATACTTTAAACTTACTGTTTTTGCTGTACTTTGGATCAAATAAATGCAGGCTTGATGAGCAGAAGAGACTTTTTTGAAAAATCTTACTGTTCAAAAACTTTTGACTGGTAGTGTACGTATCACAGTTTCTACAAAAATATTAAGCAGAACAACTGTTTTCAGCATTAATGATAAGAAATCAGCACATTAATTTCTTGGTGAGAATTATGTGAGAAACATAAGATCTTATGGAGGGAACCACAGAGGCCTGATTCATGACACCAGCCCCAGACTGTAGAATAGTAGTGTATATGTGCTATGGGAAATACATACTTTTTTAAACCGAATGGACTGTTTTATTCAGTGGGATGGAAACACTCTTTACACATGACCCAATATTTAATCCTTGTCACCAAGACAGCCGCAAGTTCATACCTCTTTGGTTGTTAGCTGGATGTTTAGTTTGGACTGTGCAGATGATTCTGCTGTACCATGAGAGTAGAGAGAGGCAAACTTCTTTTCAGTGTACAAGTACAGCATTACCTTAAACACAAAGAAAGACAAATTCAATATCAGTCTGAATAGAGAAAAAAAAAAGAGGAATAGAGTGAAAAATACCCAACAATCCCCTCCAAATTGACACATTGATGTATTTTATTTGCTCCTGCCCTTCGGGACATGTTGTGTCTATATCAAATGATTCTCTCCTAGTCAAAGCTGCACAGCAGATACAGCATTTGTTATAACAAAGAATATTTATGATGCACAGTTCATGTTTTGGAGAGTTCAGCTTTTACAAAAGAGCAGCTGAATGGTGGAAAACATTTCCAATATACCATTTTAAAGCTGCCAAAGAGATTTTCCACATAGAGGGAGAAAGTAAGAGATAGTAGAGATAGTAGATAGCAATATCATGGTTTACTTTAAAAATGAAATCCATAAACAGATCGTTTTTTATTGGGTAAAAACAACAATTTAGAACAACACTGAGAGTTTTTAATATATAGTCTCATGTTGTACAGAGAAAAGACAGTCATGTTTGGAAATGCTGTGTGAGTAAATGATGCGTGGGTTTTTATTTTTGGCTGAACTATCCCTTGAAAGCTGAAAAACACTTTTCTCAGTCAGCTTACAGTGAATAAGTGCTGTACACAATGTGCTTCTATCTGACTGATTTATAAATAGATGAGCTGCATCATTAAAGAGGTCATATGTTGAACAACTAATATTTTCTTGATCTTGGGAGATAAAAGAGATGTTTTATGAAAACATACAGCACTGTGACTTTCAGAACTCGAAACTTCCTCCGCAATGGAAAAAAATCATTCATTTCATTTTAATAATAAATGACCACCCACATTTACAAGTCAACAATGACTATAAAGCGTTCAGAATAGAAGCATTTCCTTGACGGATTAGGCAATATTATAAAAGATCTTCCTTTTGGAGAGAAACATTTCAGCTTGGACTGTTTTTTGAACCTGTCATAATGTTTCACATTTTGTATGTAAAAAATGATTCATCTCAAATACACAGCAGCAAGAAATGGCCAGTTAAATTTGAGAGAGACAGAGTGGAAAGTGGTCATGAAATCGAAATAATAACTGATTTTGGTCCAAAAAAAAAAAAAAAAAGTTGTTAACGTTGCAAGTGGACCTCAGGGAACGAAAGTAAATGGAAAAAACTATAACATGATGCCTTTAAAGACCTGTTTCTTCTGTGGTTACAAGGGAAGAGGGAAATAAATAACAAAAAACAGCATTGTGACCTGGATGTAATAAAATCGATATAATATTGTAATGCCAGACTCCTCCCGGGTGGTTACTATCCTGATAGTAAGGGAGAAAAAAGACATTCACTGAAGCAGCTGTCGGTTCCTTATTACAAATTATATGACTGAAGAAACACGTAACCCAGAGGAAAAAAAGAGAGAGAATGTGGAAATGGAAAAAGGATAAAGGAAATGAGTGACAAAAGAGTACATCAAATTTAAAACAGAAAAGGATTAGAGGCATTTAAGAGGAAACGCAGTGATCCTTGAACCGAACAAGCTGGCAACAAGTTGACAGGTGTGTATACTCTGCTCAAAAGCCAGAGTGTGATACACTAATCACTTGGACATGATCTCTCCTTTGGGTACTTCATCAAGGGGGAACTTGAAGATCAGTCACCCATGTGAGCGTGCTCTGCTCATAGGGCAGGTAATCAAAGGGAGGTAGAGTGTAATTAGAGAGTCAGGTCTGTTTCCTATAAGTCCCAGTCTCTGGAGCTTTGACAGATGACTTCTGCATTGGACTATAAGGCTCAAGGTTTTCAGTCACAAAAAATTAGGTTTGATTAGATACCTAAGGGGCTTAATAATATAGACATTCATTTTACTTTCATGAGTCAGAAAAATGATGACTGTCCATGAGCACATTGCTCTGTTTTATTTCTGTCTGCTATGTACCGTCTTTCTTTTGGTATTCTTTTGTTTTAGTTCCACAAAGCATCCTTGGCTTCATGAAAAGTGCTTTAGACATAAAAATTATTATTAGGGCCTCTTTAAAGAAGTTCACTTCCAGAACAAAAATGTACAGATAGTTTACTCACCCCCTTGTCATTCAAGATGTTTATGTCTTTCTTTCTTCAGTCGTAAAGAAATTATGTTTCTTGGGGAAAACATTTCAGGATCTCGCTCCACATAGTGGACTTCTATGGTGCCCCCAAGTTTGAACTTGCAAAATGCAGTTTAAATACATCTTCAAAGGGCTCTAAATGATCCCGACCGAGGAAGAAGGGTCTTATCTACCAAAATGATTGGTTATTTTCTAAAAAAAAATTAATTTATATACTTTTTAGCCTCAAACGCTCGGCTTGTCTAGCTCTGCGTGAACTCTGTGTATTCCAGTTCATGACAGTTAGGGTATGTCAAAAAACTCCCAACTCCTACACCGCTGTTTTACCTTTTTGTGTAAAGGGTGTTTGATCTTCTTTGCACGTTCACTGGGTCGGCACTTCTGCAGTGATGTAGGACGATTTTGAAGTTAGAGGAGAAAAAAGATGAGTTTTCCAACATACCCTAACTGTCTTGAACCGGAATACAGAGTTCACACAGTGCTAGACAAGACGAGCATTTGAGGTTAAAAAGTATATAAATTGTCACATTTTTTGAGAAAATAACCGATCGTTTTGCTAGATAAGACCCTTCTTCCTTGGCTGGGATTGTTTAGAGCCCTTTGAAGCTGCATCTAAAATGCATTTTGGAAGTTTAAACTCAGGGGCACCATACACATCCACTATATGGAGAGAAATCCTGAAATGTTTTCTTCAAAAAACATAATTTTCTTTAAGACTGAAGAAAGAAAGACATGAACATCTTGGATAACAAGGGGGTGAGTGCATTATCTGTAAATCTTTGTTCTGGAAGTGAACAACTCCTTTAACCTTTAAATAAAGCACTTTTGTTCAGCCTTATAATGCTTATTTCACTTTTGACTAATTAGACAAATGATTTTAACTTTGACTTTTATATGACATTTGTTAACCTCATTGAACTTGTCCACTAAGCAAGGTGATACACAGCAAGGCTTCTTGAAGGTGAGTGGTATATTTAATAGAGATATTTATCTGTGTAGTACCAGCCAATTTAAAGGGCACTTATTATGCAAAAGCCACTTTTACATGGTGTTTGCACATAAATGTGTGTTGGCAGTGTGTGAACACAACCACCCTACAATGATAAAAATCCACCAACTCCTTCATTTTTAATTCCAATTAAACCAAACCAGTCTCATTAGACATCCCATTTTGATTCTCTAAGCAGTGTGACATCACTTTGTTTAGGCCCCGCCCACAGCCGCTGACTGGCAGTCCTGCATTGCTGTAGTTTCTACCCTCAGCCAGTTGTGTTTGGTTATACACTGTCCTCTATTTTCACTGCGCTCAAGCAGCTGTAACGTCAACAGTATCTCGTAAGCAATCCCGGTGTTCTTTGTTCCTGAACATAAGATGTGATTTTCTCCCAACATCTGAGCCACTGATGACGTAGTGGATTACTTTTTTTTTTTTTTTGAAGGTAATGTGCCTCAAACTCCACCTGAATATGTTTATGTCTGCACAAATCATTTAACTCCAGGCTTCTTTGTGAATGTCATGTTGTTCCAGTGCTTAGCTAACATTTTAATCCTATTTCTGTCAGGACCACTATTGTCAAAATGATAGGCACTTAGCATACAGTTTGGTTTGACGGTATAGTTCTGTTCTGGGCAAAAACTCCCTGCCCATGCATGCAGCATGTCATGAATGAGCATGGAGAACAGCAATAATAACCCCCCAGGGAAAACAGAACAGAACAAAGCAGATATCATTAATGTACTTAATGATATTTAAGTGTAACACATTATTCGGATAAAAGGAGTCTGATTCAATGAAGAATATCAGAATGTGGCGAAAGGAGGAGCTGAGGATGGAGGAGGGTGTTTTGCTCCTGAGCAAGCAAAAAGCTGCTGAATAATACTGAATAGAGCTTATATAGGAATGCTGTGATAGGTGTCGTATTCCTATAGGAGGATGTGACCAGCTGAGAGTCAGCTGATGTGAGCTTGACTCACGTGACCTGCCAGAACTAACATTGTATGCTTAATTTGTCTGCGTATGTTATCGAAGTATTTTAGTTAATCAGCGCTGCGCTTGTGAAATAAGTCTGTCGTGTGGCTCGGTCCATCGAGTCGGCGATGACAGATCAGCGCGGCATGAGCTCTGTAACATTGTTTTGTCACACTTTTGGCGTGTTTGGCTTGCCATACAGTATGTACAGCTAAACACTGGTTCTCGCGCTCGGAGTCATGTTGCTTCTACCGACAGTTTATTGCAACCTGATCTCATGACGACAATGTACCTGTGGTAACTTTTTCGCAAGACACGAAATACATACCGTCATGTACGTTTCGTGACATATTCAACGTGTAATGTCCACTGAGTGGCGCAAAAAGATTGTTCAGTTTTTCCCGGAACAAATTATGTGATGCTGGTTTTGTACACGTCACCACAGTCCTGACTTGAAATGTACGTTGAGTGCCGCTGTAACTCTAATGCTCCGTGACGTTTTAAAGTAATGTACCATCTGCACTTAACCTACTCGATGAACAAAAACGAATGTGATGTAAAAACGCAAACGCAAGCATGCCATTTTAGCTTGTCTTTCAATCTCTCATCTTTCAGCTCTTTCACTGTGAGTTATGTTTTTCACAGGATTCATACCCAAGGATTCTGCATCCTAAGTCCAATTCTGTGCCGACTGAGCTACTGAGCAAACTTTTTACATTTGGAAAGCGAAACATACAGCGCTGTAATCATAACTGTGTACGCAAATGATTGCAAGTGCTCACTGTTTTTACCGCCTCTAAGGTTAATTTCTGTGTGAAACTGCATTGATATGTACTTACTGGTATGTATTTGTGACTAGCGAAAATGTTCCCACATGTACATTTTCATCATGAGATCAGGTAGGTTTATTGCTGAAGTTATGCAAAGCAGAAACTTCTGAAGATGTGGCAGGAATATGCACCTCATTTGCATTTAAAGTGATACGCACCAAAACAGCTCTTTGTTAAACACACCACAAAAATGACATTTTCTGGATGTTATAATAAATAAATGATCAGCGGGGTACATTCTGGGGACACCCAAGACCAATGTTACATCTTGTAAAAAGGGGCTTAATAAACAATTGAGACTGATAATGATTTGTATCTTTTGTTACACTGACTGAACAGTGTTATTCAGTGCTGTATTTAAGTTTAATTCATTTTAGTTGGTCAGTTAGTGTGCTGCATTTCTTTGCTTCTTTCCTCTGCCTCTCTGCCTGTTTCTGAAAGGCCCTTCTTTCCCTTTCTTCTTGGGAAGTGCAGTGTGCCTTTGTTTACACCAAAAAAAAAAAAAAAAAAAAAACACACACTGGCCAGCTTAAGCAGCTTTGGCTTTGTAAATCAACACCAACCTCCTCTCAAAATCGATATCTACCTAAGCCTTTTCTTTACCACTGGGCCGTTCTGTCAGTAGGAGCCGAGCTATCAATGACACCAGCTCCAATTCAATCTCTTTCTCTGCACTTCTCATTCACACATTCTCTTTGCATCCCTGATTTTGCCTGGCCTAACTCTTTTATTTTCTCTCGGCTGCCCTTTTTCCACTTCATCTGTGTCTCTTTCAATTTGGTTTATTCCTTCTCACCCTCTCTTTTTTCTTTTACTGAGTCTGGCTGTCTATTCCTTCTCTCCCTCTGTCTGTTATAGTTCCCAAAGCACACAACAGTGTTTTTTTTTTGTTTGTGTATTTACCTTTAGCATAAAAATAGACTCCAGTACAATGAATGGACAGGTTGAACTACAGCAGCTTAGCATAACAGCACTGATAAATAAAAAAAAGTAAATAAGAGCAAGTTAGTTTAGACCTGTGCATACTAATTGAGACTTTAATAGAGCAGAAAACAGAGCTATACAAGCTATGTTTTGTGGTTGTTGCTTATTGACAACCCAAAATGCCTTGGAAAACAAACCCATCACGACCATGAAGAAATAACAAGAAATGACCAGTTGAATCAACAGTTTGCTTAAAAAGATCACAGACCTTGGCTGGGAATGACTGAAGGCATTTCTAAGACAAACTTTTTTGATAAACAGGAAAGTACAAGAGTCTGGAGCTGTTTAAAGCTGGCATGAAACGTAAATTGTCTTTTCTTCCTTATTGTGACATACAGTACTTAATCCAAGTGAAACGGCCAAATGCATAATGTTACACTACCAGTCAAAAGTTTTTGAACTGTAAGATTTTTTATGTTTTTTTTTTTTTTTAAAGAAGTCTCTTCTGCTCATCAAGCCTGCATTTATTTGATCCAAAATACAGCTAAAACAGTAACATTTTGAAATCTGTTTACTATTTAAAATAACTATTTCCTATTTGAATATATTTTAAAATGTAATTTATTCCTGTGATTTCAAAGCTGAATTTGTAGCATTATTACTCCAGTCACATGACCCTTGAGAACGATTTGCATTTGTTATCATTATGTTGAAAACAGCTGAGTAGAATTTTTTTAATATTTATGATGATGATAATAATGATAATATAATAATAATAGTAAAAATAATAGAATGTTTCTTGAACACCAAATCAGCATATTAGAATGTTTCTGAAGGATCATATGATACTGAAGACTGGAGTAATGATGCTGAAAAATTTGCTTTGATCACAGGAATAAATACATTTTAAAATATATTCAACTGTAAAAGTTATTTTAAATAGTAAAAATACTTCAAAAATTTTTTTTTTTTTTTTTTTTTTTGCTGTACTTTGGATCAAATAAATGCAGGCTTGATGAGCATAAACGACTTCTTTAACAAACATTAAAGATCTTACTGTTCAAAAACTTTTGACTGGTAGTGTAGCTGCTTCTCAAACATGTAAAAATGTTGAGCGGGACTTGATTTCGTCTACCTGAAACTCATTGGATCACTGTCATTTGATAAGTTACATTTACAGGTTGCTGGAGGGAAGAAATTATTGTCCAGAAATAGTCAGATAATCTATAAACATGACATTATTTCACACAAAAAGTACAGATGGGATCAACCAATACAAATCATCATATTCTGGAGAACCGTTTCACTCACTGGCTGCTCATTGTTTTTCCTCCACGAGGATAATTACTTTGATTCAGAGTAACACTCAAGGTGCTGCATGCATGCTTCCCCCTGCACGGTGCTACGTACCTCATGATGCGAGTAATTAACGCTGATTTAATTTACATCTCTAGATTTGTTTGGTGCTGAGTTTATCATGATGTTCTTCTCATGTTTAATGGAGGCCAGTGGTGGCCAGTGTTTATCATGTTTCAGTGCATTATGAAATAACAACACATTTCAGTAATGCTTGCCCACACAATATATCACCCTTTCCTCTTTTGCTCTTGCTGTGTTGCAAATACTTTACATCACTCTGTGGTTTATATTTGCATTGAACATTAGTGCAGCTGACAGCCCATATTACAATGGTTCATGTCTGACAAACCCTTCACAGAATGAGTGGTTTAACTCTGTAACGACTGTGATATGTTGCAAATGTTGGGAATAGAAATGGAACTACAGAAAATTACAGTAAACTAAAAAATCAGCAGCCTTCTGACATTTGATGCATTGAATGTTCTTTCTTTTTGAACGTAAATATTCATAATTTTCTCTACACATGCTAAAAAATGCTGGGTTATTTTTTTAACCCAAATCCTGGGGTTCAGCCTTTGGGTATTTTATTGGGTTATTTTTAAACCCAAATGCTGAGTTCAACTTGTTGGGACATTTTATTTGGTTATTTTTAATGTTTTTATACTCAGGTAAAGTTTTTTTTTCTACCCAACCGCTGGGTTAAGCCTGTCTCCGACAAAACAACGCAGCTGTTGAGTTACAGTCGTCAGAGCGTAGGCTTTTTGAGTCCTCTACAGGAGAGAGCGGTTCTCAGCGCCACCGATTTGGTGCACTTCTTCAGCGAAATAAAGGTTTGTTTACATTTTATTTAATTTATAAAGTCTTTACTGTGAAACATAAGGACGAGATTTCAGTCAGCTGCATCAGCAGTGGTTGTTTCGCAGGATGGAAACGCCTTTTGCCTTGCATAAAAAAAATGGATTTTAATCGTTATTGTACTGAGTTTTAGTTTGTTAATTAAATATGTTCTCTAATGTCAGTACTGTTTGTTTATGGGCAGGTTTTGAAGTCAGTCATGGCATCTTTCAGCTACGAGGCCACGGTCTGAAGTTCGCATTTACCCCGCAGTTACGATTACAGAGAACGGTTGAATACACTCAAATTAAAATGTTACTTTTAAATGTTACATTTTTCTCTAAAATGCTTG
>JAHKKF010518880.1:2747-26966 GCA_019740295.1 Labeo calbasu | reverse complement strand
ACGTTTCTGTTTGTATATGATGTGAGAATGGGTTTTCTCAAAAGTAACGGTAAAATGCTCATAACCTGACTCTCACAGCAGTTCTAGAGACTACGTTTATGAATTCATGTACTCCTATATTGAGGCATCAGAGGCTGAAAACACTGTGAGTGTCATGTGCGCTTCAGTATGTGTGTAGTAAACTGCGCGTCCATTCGTTCATACAGAGACGCGCAGAATGTGCAGGATTTAAATAGACAAAGTCCGTAATATTCCGTGTTATACAGTAAACTCTGTGTTTATGACTGGATCCCGCAATCCGTCCATGTTTTCTGATTCGCTTTAGTCATAGAACCCTAAATAAACAGTGTTAATATGGCTCTTATCAAAATGCTTTCTTAAAGTACTGGTACTAGTAAAATGCGGAATCGTACTGTTTCTTAAAGCAGGGCATCGCGATATCTTTTTAGTACCGGTTTATATTGCAGCATGCTAGTGACTATAAGAGTGTGTTCACTTAAAATGAGCATGCATCAAAACAGAGTAATTTAATTTTAATCATATTTCAACCTTCTCTGTCCACTTCAAATACAGCAAGCAGAATAATGCTTACAGTATCACCCTGCAATGCAATCCCAATTAAATTAAAATAATTCAAATTATGCATTATGCATGTAGATTCCCAGGAATTATTTAGACACATTAACTAAAACATTGTTTTCAAATAACCTCAATTGCCTCTGTAATGCAGATTAGAGAGACCCTAAATGTGTTGCTGTAACATACTGTCTGCAGTAAAAAGTTGGAGCAGATTCATGAGTGTTGCACTTCTGGTTGTGCTGATCATGCACACAGACACACACACTCAGGCGGATGAGTGATTACACCCCTCTAGCTGTGTCTTAACACAGGCTACTGTGGTCCGTAGGAATTTATATCTTAGTATTTTAAAGAGCTCCTTCAAAGTTTAAATGTGTATTTAGAATTTTGTGTATAGTTTGTTTTGTGTGTTACGTTTCTGGAAATCTGAATAATTGCACTAGTTGTTGCTGTTTGTTTTGATAATCCTTATTGCAAGCAAACAAAAGTACCATTAGGCTGTGGTCATTAGCACTGCAGCATTGAGAGTGCTTGTTTTAGGCTGTTAAAGTTTATTGGTGCTGCTTTGGATCTTCACTGCACAAGTGCTGCTCTCATCTCAGCCATGCTCCTTGCATCATATAGCTAATGGAAGACTGAAGAATATTACACTGATTTTAGATCTGTCAGTCCAGGCAACCATAATACCCGAGTGCAGTGTAATTCTGTGCTGTATATCTGTGGTATCCCACTGTTTAGGACCAGTGAGTGATTATAGTAGCCTCAGAGAGCGCTATGCTTGCATTATGAAGATGTTTGGGGAACTGCATCTGCTTGGCAAGCAAATCAATAAGAGAGTTATGATCGTCTTTCTTGCTTTCATCTTTTTTTATGGTGTTTGTAATTTCTGTTCAGCGTGTTGTGTTACCCGGTGAATGTTGGTGCTTTTTTATTACAGAGGATGTAATTCACAACGAAGCTGCCTTTTATCACAGAATTTGGGAGATTAAATGTCAAGTGTTGCTGACAAGAGAGTTGAGAAAGCAATTTGGAAGAAAGTGGGGAAAAACAGATTGGAGGGGAAGGTAATCGAAGGAAAAGGTGTAATGGATAGCACGAATGGGAACAAAAGAGGTTTTGCTAAATATAAAGACTTTTTTTAAGTCTTGAGTTTATTTAATAGAATTTTCATTGGGGGGTTGGTGAAGACGAAGTGAAATTATACATTAGCCTTGCACATCCTCCATCCAAAGCTCTTAAAGAGATAGTTTACCCAAAAATGAATATTCTGTTATTAATTGCTCGCCCTCATGTCATTCCAAACCTGTAAGACCTACGTATATCTTTAAAACACAAATTAAGCTATTTTTAATGAAATCCGAGAGCTTTCTGACCCTCCATAGACAGCAATGCAACTACCATGTTCAAGGCCCAGAAAGGTAGTAATGGCATACGCATGCATGATGGTACTCTCATGAATTGCGGCAGAGACTGACCCGGAAGAGTAGAAATCGTTGAATAAAGCCTTTATTTTTGTATTCTTCACGCACAAAAAGTATTCTCGTAGCTTCATAACATTATGGTTGAACCACTGATGTCACATGGACTATTTTAACGAAGGTCTTACTACCTTTCTGGGCCCTACGTGGTAGTTATGTTGCTCTCTATACAGGTTCATAAAACTCCCAGATTTCATAAAAAAAAATGTAATTTGTGTTTTGAAGATGAACGAAGGTCCTGTGGGTTTGGAACAACGTGAGGGTGAGTAATTAATGACAGATTTTTATTTTTGGGTAAACTATCCCTTTAATGGTTATTAAGACTGTCCGATGGCCATTTAGTGGGTATCTTTAGAAATTCTTTTATTTATTTGGATGTAATTGAAAGCAGGTACTTAAGCTTAACTTTATGCCTGATGTTGATATAATATTAGGTGCTAAACTAGCTTTGAACTTTCTGTTGTGGATTGCAGCTCATTTCTGCATCAGTCCAGTTCAGCATTCTTTGTTCTGTTGTTGAGTGTCGTGTTTCATTATCGTGTAGATGAGCTGGGTTCCAGGGAACAGATCAAATGGATTTACCTTGAAACTTTGCGTGTTGTAATTTTAAGCATGTTGAAGATTATGCCCAACAATGCATAAAAGTGTCCTTGGCTGTTTATAAGTTTAAATGTTCAGCTATTGAAACTTTCCTGCTGCAGTGTAAAAGCATTTAAAATGAAAGAAAACAAATGTTTTGGAAAGGAAAGTACAATAAAAAACTTTCATTGCATAAAAGACAGTGATTAAGTGTAAGACCGCTTTTGGCAGCCGTGATGATTTTATTCATGTTGAATAATAAGAAAAAAACATTTTGTGCTTGCTTATGGTTGTTGTTGTTATAAATATCTTTGTTCAGTTGTTTTCTGATTTATTTGTGTTTTTGATAGAACTAGAGGTTGAATGAAATTAAAATCTAGTTGACGTTGACAACAGCCTTGTTCAAAATGAGTAATTGTTCTCATGATTAACTTACATTTTAAACAATGTATTGTAATCTGTAATGTAATGCAGAATGTTTACACGAGCACAAGAAGTTTTTGAACAGTAAGACTTTTAATTTTTTTCTTTAAAGTGTTATTTTCTGCTCACCTGCATTTATTTGATCCAAAATACAGCAAAAGTAGTAATATTGTGAAATATTTTTACTATTTAAGATAAGTCTGCATTCTATTTGAATATATTATAAAATGTAATTTATTCCTGTGATTTTAAAGCTAAATTGTCAGCATCATTACTTCAGTAGTCAGCATCACATGATCCTTCAGAAATGATTTTAATATGCTGATTTGCTGTTTAAAAAACATTTATTATTATTATCAATATTTAAAACAGTTGAGTACTTTTTCTTTTCAGGATTCTTTGATGAATAGAAAAATCCAAAGATCAGAGATGATAGAGATTAATACTTTTATTTAGCAAGGATGCTTTACATTGATCAAAGTGATGATAAAGACATTTATAATGTTACAATAGATTTCTATTTCCGATAAATGCTGTTCTTCTGAACTTTCTATTTCTCAAAGAAACCTGTAAAAATTCTATTTCTAAAGGATCATGTGACTGGAGTAAGGATGCTAAAAATTCAGCTTTGAAATCACAGGAATAAATTACATTTTAAAGTATATTCAAATAGAAAACTGTTATTTTAAACAGTAAAAATATTTTAATATTTGACTGTTTTTGCTCTACTTTGGATCAAATAAATGCAGGCTGGGTGAGCAGAAGAGACGTCTTTAAAAAAAAACAAAAAAAACATTAAAAATCTTTTGACTTGTGTATATAGTACAAAGTAGTTATTTGTTGTCCAAATTTGACTTGGACTGTAAACGTATTTATTTATTTATGGTTATCCATTTATGTATTTACTTATAATTAAATGCGGATGAATATGGTGTGTTCGGTTTGTATGCATTGAGAGATCAGCATGCATAAAACTTGATGTACTGTATCTGTGGCAGTGAAGTATAGTATCTACAAATATGCATTTGTGCCTTGGGATCTCTTACTACTGTGGCAAATGTAATTTATCTTTCTGTACAGTACGTCCAGGCCTACTTGCCAGTGTTTGTGTGTTAAGATGTCTTGAGAAAACCCAGGCAGCACTGACAAAACTACAGCCTTTTCAACAAAGACAGTCAGCTGCCCAGAGACAGGAGTATATGGTAAATGAGAGAGGGGGAAGCTGAGAAATGTCGACACAAACCTCAAAATGGCAGTCTTGGTTCTGTGTGTTTCCTCTCCATTGCCTCTTCCCCTGCTTGTGCTTGTATTTTAACAAGGTCGCAGTGCGTTCGTACTGGGACAGACAGGCTGCAGGCCAATTAGATGCATATACTGTCACACCAAATGCTGCTGTAGGAGTAAACTGAAATGTTGAAAATGTATTCATGCTAATGTTACAAAAACATACTTGAATAAACAGTCAGATGATCTTTGGCGTTTATCATATTGTTGGTTTAGTCAGCGTTTGAATGTGGTTGTTGTGGTTAGAGATACATCCGGGAGGTACAGGATTGGTTTTATCTTTCTTTTTCTCTTTAAATCATGTATGAACATAACACACTTATTTAGACACCTATAAACAGGTTTAGCTGCTTACCACAGAAATGTTCTCTTTGAAACATTTTGAGTAGGTTTTGGAAGTTTTTTTTCTTTTAGCTATGAGTCTTTTTTTCCGTTCCAATCAGTCATAACACTGCCTCTGCTTTTAGCTCTCTAATATGTATTGTTAAACCACAAAGGAAAAATATTTTAATGTTGTTTTTAACATCAACATAAGATGTGATCTTCTTTTTCCGAAAAAATATGTATTCTTAGAGAGTTACACATCTGTCCATTGCATAGAAGATGCAGAAGAAGGGATGAGTAATATCTAGAAGTATGGCCACGTTAATACTTTTAGAATGTAACTTATGTAACTTATTATTTCTTTTTCCTTGGCAGTGGCTTTTCAGACCACATAATTCAGGATATTATCAGCACTTACATGGTGTTGCCTAACAGAATCACTGTACCACTGATAGGTGAGGTTGAACTGGCACAGCTTCGTTTTCCCATGCCAAAGGTAAATACACTTACATTCACACACGCACATCTCAACAAACCCTACATTCTAATATTAAGTAATCTCTCATTGTCTTTTCCTATATTCTTTTTCACTCTCATTAGGGAGTTCTAAGGATTCATTTTCTTGAAGCTCAGAATCTGGAAGTTAAGGACACATATCTGGGCGGGCTGATCAAAGGCAAGTCTGACCCCTATGGCATGCTGCTGGTCAGCAATCAGCTTTTCAGAAGCAAGACCATCAAAGAATGTCTGCACCCCAAATGGAATGAAGTGTATGAGGTGAATACATATATATACAGGCACACTCATTTTCTGCGCTCATGCACATACAATAAATTGTGCATGTTTCATCATCAGGCACTAGTATATGAACATTCAGGACAACATCTGGAAATTGAGCTCTTCGATGAAGACCCAGATAAAGATGACTTCTTGGGCAGGTGCCACATTCATTTACATTGCTGAAATGTACAATGTTGTCTATCAAAGACTATCTTAAAGATGTATAATAAGGGTTCAAGCACGTAGCACTGAAAGTATTGTAATAGTTAGAATGGTCATGGATCAGCAATTTCCACGTAACACTGATTGTGCAGACAAACCATAAGTCGTACAGACTTGTAATTTGGAGGGATGTTAGTACTTGCACCGTCTACAACGTGAAAAAGGCTCACCCCAATCGGCCTGACAGGTGCCCTACAGCGTTCAAAAGTTTGAGATCGCTTATAATTCCTAAACCGTCAGTCGCAGACGCAAGTGTCTCATGTCGTTGGAATCCTTTGAATCCCCCAATCCTGGGGGTGATATTGCATTTTTCAAGGGCCCAAACGATTGTAAGTTGCATGTTTTTTGCACATATGCACAGTATTCGTATCATACAATAGAATGCCTCATTCTGGACAACTTTGCCTCTAGATTATCAAAAAAGTTACAATTTTCCTTTTAGGAAGCTATAACGGTCATTTAGAAAAGGGGCCTGTCCAAATTTACACAAAATACTATAAAGCCTAAAGGAAAACTCTGCATGAGCATATGCGACAGGTGATTCTAAACAAGCATGCAAAGTTTTAAGTAGATCGAACCACAGCTGGCGCTATAACAGTCATAACCGTTAAAAACATATTTCTATGGTAAATTATCTGGTTTTAACAAAAATGCTTTTTTAAATAGTTGATTTAGGTTGTTACAAGCTTGCTAAATAATGTTTTTTTCGTATGTGCTTAAATGTCTTAAAGCGCTTCAACCACGGTAATCACTGCTTGCTGCTATATTGTTTCTTTTATTTTCATTGCAGTCTAATGATTGACTTGAGTGAGCTTCATAAAGAACAGAAGGTTGATGAGGTAATGCTTTCACACTCTTGTTCTTGTTGAGATTCATTTACAGCTTGCAACAAACGTCACCACCAGTTCTATTTCAGCACCCTCTTATTAATGAACTGACTTAATTTTATGAACTGACTGAGTTTCCAAATTTGTTGGCTGTATTGTAAGTAGGTTTAGGATTTAGTATTATTTCAAACTTTTTTTTTTTTTTTTTTATTCCAGTCATTCATAACCCTGGCTCTTGTTTTAAGTCTCTGGTTTATAAATTATTAAACCACAAAGAAAAAAAAATCTAATGTTGTATTTTCACTTTAAAACGTGAATATGATCTTTTTTTCCCCCCACAATTAACATCCTACTTTCTTGGTAAACTTGGTACTTTCTTGGTAAACTTCATTTCATCTCATTAATGAACTGACTTTGAATTTCCATAGTCGACATTTTCCTGTATTAAAACTGATTTATTTTTTTCCAAAGAAAAGCTTTTCACCAGTTGTCATTTCCTTTGAAATCTGTAGTATTTCATCGTTGGTTTGGAATGAGTTGAATGTTCTTTGTACCCGTAGATACCATTCCAGTACACTAATCATGTGGTATTTCTACAGTGGTTTGACTTGGAAGAAGTTACTACAGGCAAACTTCATCTGAAATTAGAGTGGCTGTCATTGTACCCGAGTACTGAAAAACTAGATCAAGTATGCACAAGTACACACACACACACACACACACACACTGGTATTCGTAGCATTATTGGGAAATTGCTTAGGCGAAAATGTCCCCACAAGGTCTAGAATTTAGTGGTAGTATTATCCTTGTGGGGACATTTGTTCCCCATAACGTAGAGAATACCAGGTTCCCACACTCACACACACACAATAACACTGATTCTGATGAACATACACTACCTAAACCTTTTATAATGTCATTCTTGTTATCATCATCATTTGCTCTCTTCTCTCTTATTAGGTATTATGGAGCATAAGGACTAATGAAAATCTTTCCTCAGCTCTGCTAGTTGTTTACCTGGACTCAGCCAGCAATTTGCCGGTAAGAACAATAGTGATGACTGATGAGTATACACAGCTTCTGTCTGAGGATCTGCCGTAGGGCAACGTTTTCTGAAGTCCTACGGCAGATTAATGTTTTACATACTTGTTGACTTTCAGTTTCATTGTTTTTATGTTCTGCTTTCATGAAATGCTTGAAAGTGTTATTTATGTTCTATAATAGTCTAGTTTGATGAATACAAATGTGAGCAAGATGCAGTTTTATATACCCTAATGATTTACATGCACAGACATTGTTCCCCAGGCTGTATCTTGCAAGGTGCAATTATATCCTTGTTTCCCCCTAAAGATGTCGTTCACCAAAATATGAAACATCTGTCATCATTTACTCGCCCTCCTGTCGTTCCAAAACTTGCTTTCGTCTGCAGAACACAAAATAAGATATTTTATAGCCTCACTATTTTTGTGCATGTAATTAAAGTCAATGGGGTCCAAAACAATATTGAAATTTTCATTGTGGGCTGAGCTATCACTTTAAGGAAAGTTTGGTATTTAATTGACACTATTTAAAATTTTTAAATTTGTCAGTACAGTGCCGACTTTATTAATGCTTTACATTGTGCCTTCCTCCTCTACTGTAAGAGTGTCTTTGAGGGCAGCTTTGGCTGTGGAAACCTAAAGGAGAGGAGGGCCTCTGGTCTAGTCTTTTGTGAGAACCCCGACTCTCTCTATAGAACGTTATTTGTGAGTTTGCCAGTAATCTGCATCCTGGTTCTCCTGATCTAGCTGTAGCTGTTTACCTAACATTGTGACTAGACATTGCTTTCATTCAAGCTGTTCTTCAGTAACAAACAAACAACACCGGTTATGTTGATATGATGCATGTAAACTGCCATTTTTGTCTGTTGGGCATGTGTAACTTGTAACTGTCATCCAATAAACTGGACATCACATTTCTTAGATTTTTGACCAATTCAATACTAGCATAATCGCCCAGCAACTGAGTATGTATGTATATTTTCATCACGTGTATTTTGTGTTTAGTCAGGCTGTCAGAAGCCAAGGTTTAAATATATAGTTTTTGCTCACCCATTTATTTTTACAGTCACTTCAAGTCACATGATTTAAATACAGCTTGCTCGTTCTTAGACATATGATGACGTTTCCTGATCTAGACTTAGTAAGCAGTCTGAAGGAAAAGCCAGATTTTTTTTTTTTTTTTTTGGAGCTCCTTTTGCCCCTGCCAGTATTGTTATGCTGATTCAATATGCATATGTATTTGTAATTTTTTTTTTTGGACCAATCGAACTATCATTCTTGCATGTCCTCTAGCTGTATATTAACTTTCCTATTCTAATTTTCTCTCAATCCTTCCTGTGGAAAGACCAATCCTCTTGACTTTAACCCTGATGGCCCCAAACCCCCTTATAAAGGCCTGAAGGTACATTGAGAATGCATGTCATTTATACAGCATGGCATGCATAACACCATTGCATTCGCATCTGGACCCTAAGCATGATTTCACGTCTTTTATGGTTTGTTTCATTCTTTTGTGATTTGGGTATATTTCTTAATTGCTTCTCCAATGTATTCTTCACTCGTGCACCACTGCAAGATTTTTCAGATGTTATGGAAGTACTGACACACTTTTTTCCAATTTATACAAATTATTTTTACTTAGTTCATTCATGTCTTTATTAAATTGTGAAAATGAAATAAGGCTTTTTGTATTTAGATTGCTGGTATATACAGTTCACAGCATAAATGAGTACATCCCCTCTGAATAAATATAAAAGATGTATTTTTTTTAATGATCACTTACGTAATTCATGGAAAGATGGCAAAATTGAAATGTATTAAACAACAAAATATATGCAAATATATTCTGTAAAATAAATAATCTAAATATAAACTAAATTTTCATATCTGTCCTGTTTAACTCCTGGAAGACGACCTCCTTAAATGCCCTGCTCTTTAATGGTGAGTTTTTCTCAGCTTGTCTCTACAGAATCTCCCACAGCTGCTCAAAAGCATTAAGATTGAGTGACATACATGTCGATTGAAGGATTCATGACAGTGTTGATAAAGCACAACTCCCTCACACCCTTAGCACTCATACATCCCAATCTAAGAGCTTTACTACCGCTGAACGTCACTGTGGGAAGCAGGCACTTCTCACTGTACTCCTCCTCTAGCAACACCAGAACATTTTAGATGCTTTTGGATCTGAAATAATTGACTTGGTCTCTTGAGACCAGAGTATGGATTCCCGAAAGTCTATAGTTTGTAAATATGGGCCTTGGATGAGGTTAAATGAGTTTATTGTGCTTTGGCTACAGTAGGTAATTCTGATGGAGACAACAACCATGCATGTCACTTCTGCAGGCTGTGTCATAATCTGAGAAATAAAGTGTCACTCTTTTCATAGCTTTTGCTGGCTCTGAGAAACTTGCATGATATTTCTCTGGCTCTTTTTCTAGCAAAAATTCACTCATCACTAAATGAAAACTTAAAGTGAATGTCTGATTATTTCGGGAGCCTTGTCACAAGTCCATTGCTTTTGTATGTCGGTGTTACTTCTGCTGTGTTTTCACACTTTAAACAATAATTTGGTATTCCTCTCATACCACTGTCCTCTTTTGTGCTAAGAAATATGTCTCCTGGCAGTTCTCTTGCAAGTGGTTTCATTGTTGATAGCATTAAGTCCGAGGTTGATTCAGTAGGGTATAAAAGACTTAACTGTTAGGAAATTACTTGTCTTTAAAAGTTTTGGTTCAGTATACTTACCTGTTGATCACAAAATTGGCTTAAACCCGCACTGTTTTTTTAGTTTTAGTTTTATTTAGTAACTTTCAGGAGGGTGGACTCATTTTTTGCAACACAACATTTTATCACTTATCACTGATAAGAATATCTTACTTTGCTGAATAATTTTGACATTCTTCTTTGGTAAATAAACGAGCAGGATTGTTGGAACATTATATCTCCAAAGTATCCTAAAATGTTTCCTAAGTAAAGAGTAATTGCTGAATTTAAGTTTTAGAGGGGGTGTACTCATTTATGCTGTGCACTGTACTTTTTCGATAGATGAGTTTAAACTAACCTTCTTACACTAGTGAGAAACATAGCTTTTAAAAAGGCTAACTGAGCTATGATGTAATTATGATTAACCAAGCTAGTACAATCAGAATATTATAACTTGTATTATGTGACCAGAGAGCTGAAGTAGATTTGTTGGCTATTAAAGAAGATTGCCATATTTGGTGATTATATCATATACTGTACAAATGTTTTCTTTCTATTTTTGTTCAACAGTCTGGGAAGAAAGTGAGCATAGATCCAAATCCTTTTGTCAAACTGACTGTAGGACAAAAGATGTACACAAGCAAGGTAGCATTCATTAATCATCTTAAACCTGTTTGAGACTAGCAATGCACATATATACAGTCCTGTTTTGCTTCTAATTTTCAGGTGAGATATAAGACTAGTGAGCCGCTGTGGGAGGAGGCTTTTCACTTCCTTATCAATGACCCCCGCTCTCAGGAACTGGAAATTGAGGTATTCTAGAAGGGAACACTCCATACAAACCTTATATTAAAGTAATTAAAGGTATAGTTCACCCAAAAATGTAAATTCTCATTAATTACTTACCTTCATGTCGTTCCAAAACCGTAAGACCTTCGTTCATCTTTGAAAGACAAATTATGGTATTTTTGATGAAATCCGACAGCTTTCTGACCCTGCATAGACACCAACACAACTACCATGTTCAAGGCCCAGAATGGTAGTAAGGGCGTCATTTAAAAGCTCTAAAATCTTCACATGGACTATTTTTACTATGTCCTTACTACCTTTCTGAGCTTTGAATGTGTAATTTGTGTTGCTGTCTATGCAGGGTCACAAAGTCATATTTCTTAAAAAGGTCTTAGGGGTTTGGAACGGCATGAGTAATTAAATGACAGAATTTTCATTTTTGGGTGAACTATCCCTTTAATAACCCATATTTATGTCCCAAATTTTTGCACGATAGTGTATTTCTCAATGGTAGATCATCTCAATATAATGTAGAGTTGGTTAGAATGAAATACTGTTAATTTTGAGAACTCCTCAAAAGATTGTAGTCACTGTGTTTCTGTGTTGGATTTTATATGCACAGATGTTGTTTGTGTGTCTCAGGTGAGGGATAGTAAGCACAAGTGCTCTCTGGGTATGGTGCGGGTGGCACTTGGTTCTCTCCTGAAGGAAGCAGATATGACGCTGAATCAGCAGTTCCCCCTGCAGAACTCTGGCCCCAACAGCACCCTCAAACTCAAAATGGCTCTCAGGGTTGGTGTCTGTATGCTATGAAAAGATATTGTCTCATTTTGTGTGTGTATGTTTCATTCAGCACTTGTGTTGATATGTTTTGTGTAAACAGGTCCTCTGTTTAGAGAAGGAGGTCACATCCAGCCAGCCGTCTTCTGTCCGAGTCAGGCACACTAGTCAAAATAACACTTGCGTGTCCCCACAACCTCAAACATCCACCAGCAACTCCACAGTCACCCAGCCATCGCACAACCCATCTTGTACCCTTGCACCGGACACTCCTCAAGGGAAAAGAGGATCGGATGGCTCCCCGGTGCGGTTAGCAGAGACACGCCGCAGCGTCTCCAGTCTAGAGATAAGCAGCTCGCACAAGCATCAGTCTCACAGAGACTCTACGCCTAGCCTGGCCTCTGACATTTCGCTCCCCTCTGCCACTCTGGAACTCCAGCAGAGGTTACAGCAGCTACAAAAGTGAGTCTGTTTCTGTGACATGTTGCTTCACAATATGCAGAAGTCATTTGTGTTTTGCAATTTAATTTTGTTAGAAGCCACACTGGTGACTTCCTTATGCTGTGTGTGAGAAACACTAAAAGCCAAAAGTAAGAAACAAGCAGAACCCAGTGCAGTGTGAACCATTTATCTGCACGGCCCAATGAACAACACAGCATGACTGACTGGATAGCACTGAGCAGATTGGTCTCTACTGAGCCACCCAGACCAATTTGTACAGTGAAGCAGTGGGGAAGCGTGACATGACCATTCGTATTTGTCGCTGATACCCTGTTACAAACCACCGTGACATCAAAGTTGCTCAGATAGTTGAAACCGTATTAAACAGTCCCAACAATCAAAACTCACTGAGAAAACTGGAAAAAAACTCAGACGTGAAGTATTTTCAATCCAAACATCACCATACTTACCAAAAATGACCTTGAATTGTGGCAGAAATATTGTTTATTCATGCTAAATATTACAGACTATGCTTAAAAAAAATTTTTTTTTGAAAGAAATTATTACTTTTATTCAGCAGTGATGTGTTATATTGATCAAAAGTGACAATAAACACATCTGTAATGTTACAAAATTATTCTGTCTCACATAAGTATTGTTCTGTAAACTTTCTATTTATTAAAGAATCCTGAAGGATCATGTGACACTGAAGACTGGGGTAATGATGCTGAAACTTCAGCTTTGCCATCACAGGAATAAATGACATTTTAAAATATATTAATATAGAAAACTGTTATCAAATAAATGCAGCCTTGGTGAGCATAAGAGACTTCTAGAATGATTGGATTGTAAAAGTAGGTGTTAAATACCATACGATATCCAGGTGGTTAAAGGAGAGAGGTTGAAAAACTCAAAAGTACTTTTTAAATATTTTAAGTCAGTTGACCCTTCGCAAACAGCTTGATTGACAGGCTATTTTTTACTGCGTGAGAACATTAAGCGTAGCGTGAGAGTGCCATTGTTTGTCGGACATAACAACAGTAACTAAGGAGGGCGAGTTTTTGCGAAGGGTCAGTTGAATTTGAAATGATGTGGATCAAAGAAATCATGCACGATGCAGAAACATGCATTGAGAAAGTAAATATTGTCCATTTTGAGTTTGTGTTGACTTGTGAAATTATATCCAAACTCTGTCAGATAAATGTGCCGTTTCTCTGTTTCAGCGGCTCTGGGCTGAGTCAGTATCCACTCGGTGAAGTCCAGCTCACTATCCGACACAGCTCACAAAGGAATAAACTTATTGTAGTGGTTCATGCCTGCAGGTGAGAATGGCATACACATTATCTTGCTGTGTATTATACTACCACTTTCAGTCATTTTGTTCACTAATTCTCATGTAATTTTTTTTACTTATTTTGTTACTTTGAACACATCCAGTATATTAGTGAGTTTTTTCATTCACTGAATTGAATCAGTGGTTAACTCTCTTGAACATTAACGACAGTGTGTGCAAATAATGGGGGACGTGTGTTTGCATTTGTATGTTTGAATTTGTATAAATGTGATGCAACAGCTTCTTGTAAAAATGCTTCTCTTGTTTTTGTGTGAATATGTGTTTCCATGTGTCTTAATCACAGAAACCTCATAGCGCTGTCTAAAGATGGCTCAGACCCATATATCCGCCTGTACCTGTTACCAGACAAGAGCCGGAGTGGCCGCAGGAAAACCAGCACACTCAAGAAGACGCTCAATCCTGTCTACGACCAGTTGTAAGAAACACTAAACACACAGACCATTTCAAAATCAGTGTCGAATTCTGTTCTTTATCATAACTGGTACAGAAAGGCCTTGTAAAATCAGATGCACTTTGGTTTACTTAAGATTACTTATTAAAGAAAGAGTATACTCAAGTGCAAACAGAATGTTATGCTTTCTACATAAAATGTATTATAGTTGGAATTTATATTAAATGCATTTAGCTGAACATTAGAGTGTTTTTGAGCCACTGTAAGTAAGACTTAAGAACATCTTTGTGTGTAATTTTGTAATTACTTTTATTGTCTTTGAAATATGGTTGAAAAATACTGATTTATATTTAGCATTTATAGTGAACTACTGATGTAATTTCTGTTGAAACCTATGAAACATGTAATACATTTACACTGCTGTTCAAAAGTTCTAGGATCAGTAAGATTTTTATTGTTTTTTTTTTAAAGAAGTTTCTAATGCTAATCAAGGCTGTATCTATTTTTTTTCTGAAAAATACAGAAAAAAATGTTATATTGAAATATAATTGCAATTTAAAATAGCAGTGT
The DNA here is from genome assembly GCA_019740295.1 of Labeo calbasu. NCBI lineage: Eukaryota > Metazoa > Chordata > Actinopteri > Cypriniformes > Cyprinidae > Labeo > Labeo calbasu. The sequence continues at coordinate 12,399 of JAHKKF010518880.1, read as the reverse complement.
CTATTTTAATATACTTTAAAATATAATTTATTCCTGTGAAGCGAAGCTGAATTTTCAGCGGTCATTACTTAAGTGTCACATGATCCTTCAGAAATCAATTTAATTTGCTGATTTATAATCAATGTTGGAAACTGTTGTGCTGCTTAATATTTTTCAGGACCTATGGTACTTTTTTCAGGATTCTTTGATAAATAAAACGATAAAAAGAACAGTGTTTATTCAAAATAAAAAATTTGTGTTACAATATACACTACTGTTCAAAAGCTTGTAATTAGTACATTTTTCTTTTTCCTTTTTTATTATAAAGAAATTATTTATTCAGCAAGGATGTGTTAAATGAATAAAAAGTAATAGAGAAGACTTGTATTGTTAGAAAAGATTTCCATTTTGAATAAATGCTGTTCTTTTAAAATTTTTATTCATCAAAGAAAAACGTTTTACAGGTTCCAAAAAAATATTAAACAGCAAAACAGTTTCGACACTGACAATAAATCAGCATATTAGAATGATTTCTGAAGGATCATGTGACATTGAAGACAGGAGTAATGGCTGAAAATTCAGCACTGCGTCACAGAAATAAATGATATTTTTAAGTATATTAAAATAGGAAGTCAATATTAGAAATTGCAATATTATTTTACAGTATTTTAGTTTTTTTTCTGTATTTTTGATAAAATAAAATAAAATCGTACTGATCCCAAACTTTTTAACATCAATGTACATCTATTTGTTATTAAACACTTGTAATAATGAAGTTGCAATTCAGGAAATTTAAACTATATTTACTTGATATCGTAATATTGAATTACGCACTGCAGGTAAAATCAAGTACTTTACATGTGATTTAGTATGTTAGACAACATAATACACAACTTTAGTGTATTTTTTTTAAAACACAACAATAAATTCAAATATTTCATTAATAAAATCCTACCAGTACTTTTTTTTTTAATTAGGCTTTTAAAATTTGATGTATGGTGCAAGTCCACTGCACATTCAGTACGCACTACTTTTACACAATACATCTTATTCATCTTCCATTTTAATGTACAATATTATGTAAGGTGGTAAATAGAAAGGTGATCATAAGGGCAGCTGAGAAGTAAAAAATGAAAAACTATGCTCTGTTTAGAGCAGCGTTTCTCAACTCCAGTCCTCGCGCCCCCCCACTATGCTAATTTTGTATGTATCTCTTATCACGTACGGCAATTGTTCTATTCGACCATTAAGTGCCCTGCGAAGTGGACATCACCGGATATTCCGCCATGATTCCGGTTCGAAACGAGTGTATACGTTCCATTCAAAGGGCATTAMAGAGTGCGAGAGGTGAATTTAAATTGTATTTATTTACAGAGGTATATGATGTCACATTTCACACTCCTCTAGTAAGTTTCGTCTGTGTGTGAATACGCTGCAGGCAAAGGCGCAGCGCAAATCTATAAAGAAACGTTCCGAAGTGAAGTAAACTTAAACGGATTTCCCCTGCTCAGGGAGCAGGGAGCAATGAACACTACGTAGGGATCATGTCAATCGGAACACAGTTCATGCACGTAGCTCATGATAACGAGCTGGTTATCTGAATCAGGTGTGTTAACTAGAAGAGACACGCAAAATAAGCATAGCGGGGGGGTGCGAGGACTGGAGTTGAGAAACGCTGGTTTAGAGGATTAAACGTCTGTAATAATATACTGCTAATAGTCTTAGCATACTAATGCACATTTTACAAATAGTATTCATGTCAAATCTAATGGGGTTCCAAACATAGTGACATCTTTAAAGGGTCATGAACCCCCCACCCCCATTTTCAGCACTGGTTAGTTCTCACCAGTTTTGAAAAATGCGCGAAAACGCGCGGTTGCATCTCTATTAACTTTTTAAGGCTTATTTTGCGGCGTTTATAATCCTTTTGATGGGTTGCGTTAAGGAGTTGTAAAAACCGCTATTACACTCAATTTATGAATGAATTGCGTTTGTGCCGAACTCTCTCTCAAAAAAAAAAAAAAAAAAAAACTACTCTCCTTCGATCCATGAACGTTTCTCTCGTTAATATATGCATTGTCATAATTTGAAGGGTCTTTCACAGCAAATCAACACACGCTGTCGTAAATAATTTGACGAAGCGTCTTCTCATAGGATAAGAACACGCAGCCTCATGAATAATTATGAATACCTACGCGTCATCAAAGTACTATAGTCCGTTTCCACGTCACAAACTGTGACGTCAACACAATGTATATTTTAAACCCGGAAGATGACTATAGACCATTTCGCTAGATGTAAACATACTGGTCCTGATACACTTCCCGATACACTTTTTTTTTTTACTTTACACAAACATCACAAAAAAAAATACAACCAACATAACATTTGACTGGGTGAAAATGTTACATTAGCACCTTTAAGATGTATTTGTATATGTGAAATAAAAAAAAACATAAAAAACAAAAAAACAGGAAGCGCTTCTGGACCAGTGTTGTTTACATGTAGCGAAATGGTCTATAGAGCAAAAAACTTCCAAACTAACCAGTTTTCTCCAACATTTAAAATGAACAGATGCTAACATTGTCATCTATGATGTGCAACACAAACACCTCTGCTAAAATCTCAGAAAAAGTAATCCGAATCCGTGACTCTTTAACACATTTAAATTGCATTCAAATGAGAAGAGGACCCACCAGATTCAAAGTGATGTCTGCTGTTTATCTTGCTGTATGCATTTGCATGACATTCCCTTCATATTAAACCCACATCGGAGTTTCTTACTGAACAGAGCTAGCTAACTGTTTTACCCTCCAAACCAAGACTTTGTAACACACTGTATGATGCAACAGCTCATATTTCTGAGAAATGTTGTTATTGTGTAACATAATTACTGAAGGTTTCTAAATGCCAGTTTCCTGCATACTCAAGTGTAGATGCAAATAGCTTAGTAATCCAGTAACGTTAGTAACAATCTCTTGTTGTGTTGCTTTTGTCAGCTTTGAGTTCAGTGTGTCTATAGTGGAACTGCACAGGAGAACTTTGGATGTGGCTGTCAAGAATGGAGGAGGACTGTTGTCCAAACACAAAGTACTACTGGGCAAGGTAAAAACATTGATGCATTGACTATTCCTTCTTTTTCACATTCTGTTGATTTATTTGGAGGCTCACAGATGTTTTTGCCCCAGGCAATTGTGGACTTGGCAAGTGAAGACATTTCTAAAGGATGGACCCAATGGTGTGTTTCTCATTTATTCATACAGTCACTTATGTAAATGTACTTTTTCTGGATTTCAAAAGCTTCCTTTATCTCTCAGGTATCATCTGACTGAGGATGGATCGAAGAAGATAATTCAGACGTAGTGGTCCATGCTAGAAAGCAGGAACGAACGGAACAGCAGATAAGTGGGACATGCCACGGCACGCACAGGATAATGCAGAAGCTTCAGTAGCAGAAGAGCAGCAGCGCTGGACTAAGTAAACCAGGCTACTTCTACTGGGATTTACACTGGCCTACAAAGTGTCTCTCTCATTCTCACCAAAGCTAAAATTGCCACATTAAGCACCAATGTCACGCTTACTCCCACTTTCTCTAAGGATTCATTCTGATCGTCTTTTTTGTTTTGTCTGCTTGTTTTTGTTTTATGCTTTTATTTTGTCTTCTTGGTGTTTGGACACAGAATTTCACTTTTTTACCAGATAAAATGGTTACCACTGAAGTTAAGAAACAACAGTATAAAAAAGATCCTTAGATTTATTAATAAATGTGCCTTTATTTATTGTATTTAAGTTATTTTGATAATTTGAAACATTTTGATTTGTAAGTTTAATACTATGTTTTGTAAGCAATCAAAATCATATCAGAAAAAAATATCAGACGTTATGTTATTGTAGCATTATTGTTTGTTTGAGGCAGTATATAACAACACATGGCCACAATAAGTGGAAAAAAAGGTACATGTATACGTATGTATGTATGTATATATGTATGTATGAGCATTACTGTTTTCTTAGATTTTATGCTGCTTTTTTCTATCACATACAGTTATGGAAAGTTATATTCGGCTCCTCATAAATTATGCATTTATAATTTGTTTTAAAAGTATTTTACTGTATCCTGTTGCACAACACAAACTGAAAAGCCTGTACAGAAATGTTTGATATCTATTTTGTTTGCAAGAATTTTATGAGGAAAGGCACATTGTGTATTTAGTATGTGACGTTTGTAAGATGAGAATAGCTTGGTTACAAAGTGTTTTGCTAATGGATTGTTTAAAGACTGTGAAATGGCTGTTGATATGATTCCCAGCCTTATTATTCTCTATGCATTATGCATGATATCATTAAAATATGAAATTCGACTTGAATCACAATGAACTTGTAACTAAAAGGGCCTGAATGCATTTTATTATCTTAATTGTTTTAAGTTATTTTAATATTGTGTACATTCATACTTCTGTTTTTGATGATTTATTTTAACAAGGTTGTATGGAAGGTGTTGAGGCAACCTAATAAAATATAATGCTTAATATTTTGGCCTTTTTTTTTTTAAGTCCAGCATTACTCAATTGTTGAACGTGAAGTTGATAAAGAACAATATTGTCTAATAACTGTAAAATCCAAAGTTTCCTTGGCATCATATTTTAAAAATATATATATTTTTATTTATTGGTATTTTTCTATAACAGAAGCATGTAAGCATTATAATTACAATATATATATATATATATATATATATATATATATATATATAAATAATCTGTCATTAATATCTCAGAGACATTTCTTTACCTGTCATTGCTTAACTTATCGGTGTTGGAAATGACTTGGCTGCCTTAACATGCAACGCGCTTTTGGCGCCATCTGCGGGAGATTAGCTGTTAGTTGTATATTTTAGTAGTAATAGTTATAGTAATGTACAAGCGGATATTCTGTAACAGTGGCTTTTGAAGCGTGTTAATGGTTATATAAATAACGTTATACAGAAGTAAAGCATTCTAATAGAGAAAGATGAAATCCATTGCATTTAAACGCGAGCGCTGTCCATCTCCCCTACAGCAGGTGGCGCTGCCACATCAGCACTGTGACGACGAAACATTACGCCTGACGTCATGACGCTACTTTAATTTTGAGCGGGGAAATACTGAAACAGACGGTGCGACTTGTTTTCCTGTATGTAAACAAACTGACAGGTTTGCGCTGACAGAAAATATTGTATTGGTACTGTGTTGTTATATGTGCTGATGTACTTTAGAAAATAATACTTTGTTGTGCGTATACGAAACAAAAGCTTTCCGTGTCAAAACCTAATTTGTCTTCTGTTTGGAAGGACTATAAGCGAAATGTCGAAACGAAAGCAGTTTCTGGAATCTGTCCATCAAGAGCACGTCCAGGATTTTCTGAACTTCATCAGATTACATGTAAGTCATGCTTAGAAATGTCAGTGTCACGTAATACATTTAATAAGTAACGTTAAGAGAGTATACTTTGATAATTGTTTCTTAAAATACTTCAGTAACGTTACACAAAGTTTTGACGTGCTTTCAAGAAGTACACTTATTTTAAAGTAGTGACTAATATTAAACCACAAGTAACGTTACTTCCTTTCACTTTTATTTGTAATGTGTTATTCAATATTGCATAAGTAAATACATTTCTAATGTGTTAAATAGCAAGTTTATCATTAGAAATGTGTAATTACAACTATATTTAGCTACATGACAAGTTTTCAAAGAAACTAAAATTTAGTTTACCATAAATGTATGTCAGTACATTTGACAGTACAATTAAAACATATTTCAAAGACAGTATAAGTAATTATGAAATCACATCTAAAGATGTGCTAATAGCATTTAATTGCAAATAGCATGCAGTTAAGTGTCCAAAAATCATTGCATTAAGTTTGAGATTAAGTATATATTTTTTAATCATATTATTTCTGTAATAGGTAATCGTTTCAAAAGTATGCTAAAGTGTACTTTTTATTCAGAAGGCATAGTACAGGGGTCACCAGACTCGGTCCTGGAGGGCCGGTGTACCTGCAGAGTTTAGCTCCAACCCTAATCAAACGCACGTAAACTGGCTAATCAAAGTTTTACTAGGTATACTTGAAACTTCCAGGCAAGTGTGTTGAGGAAAGCCCTTCAGGAACAAGTTTGGTGACCCCTGGCATAGTATGTAACGTAATGCGCTTAATATAATTTTTTTTTTTTTCAATAGATTTTTATCTGTTTAAAAAACTAAAGGTAACTAAAGACAAACAAGACCTTATATTATGACTATATGATGCTGTTACTTCTTAGATATAACAAATTTACATTTAAATAAATAAGCAAAGTCTATGCAAGTCAGACTTCAGAACTACCAGTGAAATCAAGAAAACAGAGAGCTAAAACTACTGTTTGTGTTGCAGAAGGATGGAGCGGATCCGTTTGACCTGGTGGAGGTTTTGCCAGAGCTGCAGAGGAGTCAGAGGCAGGAGCTGTGGGAGAGACAGCTGAAGTTGCTGCAGCACAGCCTCGCCGCTCACCCTCCAGAGCGCTGGATCACTGGAGCCGAGGAGGACGCGGGCGACATGGAGGTGGAGATTTCTGAGGAGCAGGTAAGACTGCTAACAGTTCGAAAGACAGAAATCCAAGCACTTTTTGAGAACGTGTCAAAATGACAGGGAGTTTATTCTTGTTTCCTTTCAGATGCAGACAATGGCAGTAATAGAGGGCGTTACGATTGTTTCTACAGTCTCTGTAGACATTTTGCAGGAAAATGACACCTATACATCTCTTCTCGAATGTGCCCAGATGCTAAACTGTAAGTACTTGTACTGTAATGTAATGCTGTGAAAATATTAGCCTTTGAACATTTTACCATGATAGAGCTTATGTCGTGGAAACAAACAATGGTCTCCTTAAATTTGTCATTAAAGTTCATCAAACAGAGTTCCATATGTCAAGATTAGACAAGATGACAGCAGCTGCATCTGAGTCTTTGTCTGGTGGGGCACCCATACTTTTACCTTGTATACTTATACCCCCTGAAAACTCTTGGAAGTCACCTAAAGTTCACTGGTTCACTCTGGTTCATTGGTGCTGCCCAATGGAAAGCACCGTACTTGCCCATTAGAGGGCACCTAAGACTCACAGTTTATATTAAGACATCCAGTATTGAAGCAGTCGTTGAAACAATCACCATAGTAATCAGTGTATTAATAATGGTTATAACCATACCTCATATTTTTGAACAAAATATCATAACCGTTACAGCATAATTACATGATTTAATATTTCACCCAACTTTAAACTGTTTATAATTAATAATGATTTTATTAAATATTTATGAATATAAACAGTCAACTATATTTATATGTTTATAGATATATATAGAACATATATTAAATATCCAGTTATACTGCCATTAAATAGTTTTAAAGATTGTTTTAAAAGATTTTTGAAAAAAGTCTCTTATGCTCACCAAGTCTACTTTTATTTAATAAAAAAAATACAGTAAAAACACAATAATGTGAAATAGCATTACAATTTAAAATGTTTTCTATTTTCATATATTTTATAAAAGTCTTTCAGAAATCATTTAAATTTGCTGATTTGCTGCTCAAGAAAAATGTTGAAAACTGTTGTGCCGCTTAATATTTTTGTGGAAATTTCAGGATTATTTGATTAATAGAAAGCCTTTGGATAGAAAGCATTTTTTTAAAATAGAAATATTTGTAACATAAATGCATTTACTGTCACTTTTGATCAATATAATACATCCTTGATGAATAAAGTATTTGTTGTTGTTCACCTTATTCTTTAACGCTCAAGTAAGCCTATGAGTGAGACTTCCGGTTCATTAGCCATTTTAGGGAAGTAACGAGAAAAATAACAACGTGCAGTAAACAGTAAAACTGTTTGCGCTGCAAACCAGTGTTTATAATTAAGATAATACATTAAAATAATATAGTAAGACACACCAATTTGCCATATCAAGCAGCAGTTTTGTACAGCTAAAAATAGCTGGACGTGGATGAGACCGAAAGCCAGACCCATAAAATGTACAAATGGCAACGCCCACTCTTATGGGAAAATAAGGTGGACAGGTTTCATCACCATTGTACACTTCAGAAAGATTCATAATTTTTAAATTAATTCTTGTATAGGGTTGTATAGAATGCATTTTCTCTGTTGTTGTTTCTTACTCCAGGTATAGAGAGTGCTTTGCCACTGTCACACACACCCCTCCAGCAGGCTATTCATTGGCTGTTTGAATGCTGGTGGAGACGGGATCTAAAAGGGAAAGAGGAACTTGGTTGGACTGCTTTCCTTGTCTGTTTGGAGAACACTGTTACCCTTGAGAAGCCGGTACTAGAACCACTTTATATCATTATAAGTGTTAAACTGGCAGATAATTTAATATTCTATGTTGTGGATGAAAAGTATTTATGCTTTTTGGATATGTTCCCAGGTCAGTGAGCTCAGAAGACTCTGTAGTCTACGAGAGGTGCTTCTCAGTGTGGACTTTACATCTGAGAAAGGGCAGCAGGTCATTGATCCTCTCCTCCAGTGTTTCTTCAGACCTTCTCATATTAAACAAGAAGAGGTTTGTGTATTTTTGGGCTCATATGTTCGAGAGATTAGTTTCTACTGTAGATCATTTTTATATAACACTGTTTATTGCTCATTTTTCAGGGGAAACGGTTCCTTGCCTTCCTTTTTTCTTGGAACGACAACTTCATTCGGATGATTCATGAAACCATTAAGAATCAGCTGCAGTTTTTCCCAAAGTATTTCAAACACTCATGACCTATTGTTTTACAATGCTTAAAGGTGCACTCGGTAACTTTGTTTATTTTAAGAGACGTATGAGGGAGAGACAGACCACTTTTTTCAAAAACATTTTTTAAAAAATGGTAATATGAAACTGAAAAGCAGCTACGCTTAATATATAGATGGTAAGTAAAGCTGCCACAACAATGGAATGAATTTTATAATGCAAATGTGGATTAAATGCCTAATGGCTACCAAGAAAATAGTTACCAAAATGGGAGTCAAGGAAACTGACTTGCGTTTTAGGGACGTTATGTGGAATTGACTGTCATTTGGGATGTATCTTTTTAATGCTTTTTAGCATGTAAATTACTCAGTGCATCTTTAAAAATACAGAATGAAATAGTACTTCACATATTTGAAGAAAACTTGATGTTACATGAGTAGCATAGTTATCAGGTGATCATCTTCTCCACACAAAACTTGTACTTATTAAAACAAGCCAAGCAAGACAGTTCTGCAGCAATGCAAGTACACTGTGCATTTGTTCTGTTTGATCTAATTTTTTGGTTTGATTTTTAGCTGTCTTTTTTTCCCCACTTACTTACAGAGCTCTGTCTGTTCATGTGGCTGAGATTTACTTCAGAGCATGGAGGAAGGCATCAGGCTCTTTTCTGGAAGAGATTGAGTCCACCTGCATCCAGGACTTAATGCAGCATGGTCTGTTGCTGCACAGGAACTCGCCAGTACACAGCAAAGTCAGACAGGTGAGAGACCAATTTCATCTTTATTCCAATTAAGTGAATTATTAAATACGAACTGTTCAAAAGTTCTCACCAAGGCTACATTTACTAGAAAAAATAATAAAAACCATAATAATGTGAAATAGTAATAATAAATAAAATAAATAATAA
>JAHKKF010518878.1:0-22758 GCA_019740295.1 Labeo calbasu | reverse complement strand
CAACAGGGCAAAAATATAAGTTGATGACTAGGCAATCATTTTTTTATGACACTAGACACTTCTTTATCAAGACAGTGGCATAATACAATGAAATAAAACCTTCCTTAGCCATATCAAAACGCTTGTTTGCGCGTGGGTAAAATTTACCCGCATGGCGGTTTTAGGTATACAGCGACCTCTGGTGGTTCTAGTGTTAAATGCAAATGAGCTCTGCTCGCCCCGCCCCTCTCTTCTTATTGTGGAGTGACGAGCCTGTTTACTTTAGCCGCTAAACTTGCTTACTAGCACATTATTAGGAAAGGCGATTGCAAAGACTCATAAAAAAAAAAAAAAAAACTTATACTCACTTCTGCTGTAAGTGAAGCTGGATCATGAATGATTTGCGCAAACATACACAAATTTATGTAGATCGGGAGGTGCATTCCCTTCACAAACAAACGTAATCCACTGCAATCACTGTTCAAACTACATGTAAAAGTGAACTTAGCATCCGATAGCCCCTTAGCATTAGTCGACTATTAGTCACAAGTTTATTAAAAAACATCTAAATCATAATAATAAGTCTTTAATTGCCTAATAAGTGCACAAACACACAAAAAAAGCAGACCGGAAGATAATTACGAATATGTCAGGGAAAAACAACAACGAGAATGCAATAACGTCATAATAATTTATTGATAAACTAGTGCTTTTTTGTTTTCGGCTTAAGAGATGAAGTCAGCGACACTGACTCATCATTTCCGCAGTAGTGATGTGCCTGCATGCATGTTTCATACGGACGACAAAATGTGCAGATTTTTGTTTTGTATTTGAACTGGTTCATTTAAAAGTAGATATTTCAGTCTCCATAGATATATTTTTCATGTCTGTATGGCAAGTATACAGCACACGGAGTGTTGGAGTGACACGCTCAAGTTCACAAAAACCGAGACAGCAGAAAGCACATCCGTTTGCTTTAATTATTTTACAAAAGCGCAATGTTTCGAGTGCACACAAATAAACGTAGAGTCTTTACAGATTCAGAAGATGTACTACTTTTATCTGTATGACCAAAAATGACAGAGTATTTTAAGAGCAAGTGACCGCACCAGCGCCTCCATCTGTCATGCACTCCGCACAGACACTTCAATAGCGCACATTTTTCTACGTTAACATTAGAGTGAGCTGCCGTTTAAGTTGCTATTACATACATCTTTCAGATGAAAAGCCAAACGTTGAGACGAATAAAATTTTGGTTGACTAAGCTTCTTCTCGTCGACTAACAGTTAGTCGAATATTGGGGGGCAGCCCTAGAATAAACTATATCGTTTGTTGAAGTAAATGTAAACACATTTTAAACAAATGAATTAATAATATAAAATAACTATATTTCCAAGATGATCAATCAATGTCTCAAGGTCATGTGATAATGTAGCATACTACTGGCAGTATACAGTATTGTTAAATTACACTGTGCTATGTGTATAACAGCAGAGACTGTTAAATATGCAAACTCACTCTAAGTCACTAAACAATTCTGACCCAGTCAATAACAGAGGGTGAAAGCCGCAGTGACTTTAAACTGAACCGGTGTCACAATATGTTTGCACAGCCTCAGTTTTCTTCATTAATTAAAATACCATATGTTAAATGACTCCAGTTTCCCCTCAGATTAATTTGAGGAGGGTTCAGGTTGGGCCGAAGATTAATGAGTGTCCACTCAAACCCTTCCTCGCGTCCTTGAATCTGCTGCTATCTCTTTCTGAATGAGCCTTATTTAAATGCTTTTAGAACGACTGTGTCTACTTAACTACAGTTCCTTTTATCATCACACTACTCTTAAAATCCAAATCAACTGACGGTGACATTCAAATAAATAAATATGTAGTTTTATACCTCAAAATCTATGTTTTGTTAAAAAAAAATTCTGTACAAAGTAATACAAACAGTTTTGTTTTTTTACCATGCGTGAGCTGATGAGCATAAGTACAAATTAGTTTTTGGAAGAAAAGGTTGCAGTGCAGTGCTTCATTATAGTAAATGCCTATTTTGTTGCAAAATAAATTAATTTAGGCACACATTTGGTCCTGTGAATGGCAGTATCCATCTATGAGGTCACCAAGGTCTGGACCTCTGTAAATTAACTGTGTAAAAAAACTAAATTGCAGTTTAAAAATCCTTATATTTGACCCTGGACCATAAAACCAGTTATAAGTATCATGGCAATAGCCAACGATACATTGTATGGGTCACACGTATAGATTTTTCTTTTATGCCAAAAATCATTAGGATATTAAGTAGAGATCATGTTTCATGATGATATTTTGTAAATTTCCTATAAAAATATATCAAAACCTAATTTGTGATTAGTAATATGCATTGCTAAGAATTTTATTTGGACAACTTTAAAGGAAATTTTCTCAATATTTAGATTTTTTTTTGCACCCTGATTTTTTTTTTTTGTTTAAATCTCGGCCAAATATTGTCCCATCCTAACAAACCAAACATCAATGGAAAGCTCATTTATTCAGATGTATAAATCTAAAAAAAAAAAAAAAAACAGCAAAAAAAAAAAAAAAACACCCTTATGACTGGTTTTGTGGTCCAGGGTCACATATCAGTCCCTGATGATTGGACATTTCTGGGATGTGAAATCTGAGGACGGCATGACCTCAGCCTTTATGTCAAAGTAGTCTTGCTGTTATTTTAACACCTGAGCTGTTAAAAGACATATAAGACAGTCGCTTCTCTGTAAATGTCCTGCAAAAAAGCCTGGATTCAGACACTTGTGTCCAAAACGAGGTAGAAATACACCATTAAGACGGCCTTATTGAATTTACCAAACCATCAGTCTTTTTTAGAGTACAAGGAGGAAATTTAAAGTAATTCAAGGAAAGTAGAGACTAATCATAGATCGAATTTCTAAAGTGAAAGTTTCAAACTTTAAATGGCTCCTTTACCTTGTGGGGTTTTGCTTCTCAGACGCTGCTCACACTTTTTAAACCTGTTTACCTGAGTTAATGCTGTTTGTCTAATATGAGAATGAGTCTCACATAATAATGTCTAACAGCCTGGAGATCTCTGTCGAGCTATAAGTTGCTAAGACGACGGTCGATATGAGTCTCATATCAGGCTAAAAATGTAATGAATGTTCCGAAATTAAAATTAATGGTCATTCCTGAAAGAAATCTCTATATTTCTTTGTTCCACCATTCAAAATAAGCTACTTTCTGCCAGAGTCGTCTAACATATCGACTTCTCTTGATCATCACACAGGCTGTGAAATTACCTGAGGGAGTGAAAATAAAAGCTAAAATCTGCCACCATTTCAAAAAACTTTGATTCTATTCTGCTCCATGCCCTGAATCCGCTAACTCTATCTCAGTGGAGTGTAGAGCTAGTCACCGCTTCCCATCGGAGTGGGTTAACAGAGAGAGCGAGAGAAACTTTTCCCTCCGCTGGCTCTTGGCGAGGACAGTAATTTGAGGCTGGCGGCCCTCTCCCATGTTGCGACTTGGATGGAGATTTTCTGCGCATCCAGCAGAACGGCTTTGACAGGGCGCTTCATTATGTGGGGCTCTGCAGCGAGGGGTCCGCCTCAGACGCCCGCCGCTGCCTGAACGAGCTCTGGTGCCAGGCTCTCCGGAGGTGTGGAGCGCAACGTAGAGCGGCACCCTGGTTTGTGGGGAGTTTGTGTGTGCGGGTGACCTCCTTACAATTCACCTCAGCTCTGTCGTAGATAAGTAACTTAAAGAATAATTTGTCTACAACAGGGCGAGAGATAGAACTAGCATTTTGAAACACATGAAAACAAGTTTTGGACAAACAAAGCTACTCTGCCATGCTAGAAATGCCCTGACAATACTGTACAGCAACACAGGGCACCTACATGAACCGGAAGCTACAACATTTTGGCAAGAATTAAAAATATATATATATCTCTAGGTTGTTCATTTGTACCATATTATGTATTTGACGGACAATTGCCAAACACAATGTTGCACTGCTAACAACAGATTCAATTTGTTGTTTAATGAATTAGGTATCACCAACTAATGAAAACATTTACAGCAGTCTATAATAAATGTTAATTTACTGTTCATTCATTTTCATTCATTATTTTTAAATTATACACCTATACACATATGCTACCATTTAAAAGGTTACAGTTGGTAATATTTTTTTAATGTTTTTGAAAGTTTCTTATGCTCACTACAGCAAATCAGTAATATTATGAAATATTACAAATTTAAAAATTAAGTTCTCTCTCTCTCTCTCTCTCTCTCTCTCTCTCTCTCTATATATATATATATATATATTTATTTATTTATTTATTTATTAACATTTATTTTTATGATGGCAAAGCTGAATTTTTAGAATTCTTACCCTTCAGAAATCATTCTAATATGCTGATTTGGTGCTCAAAAAAGATTTCTTCTCCTTATCAGTATTGAAAATGTTATGTTGTTAACAATGTTGTGCTGATTTATTTTACAGATAATATAATATAATATAATATAATATAATATAATATAATATAATATAATATAATATAAATTCATTAGCTAATTTTAACAAATTTTAACAAAAAATCTTATTGTACTCTTCTGGTATTATTTTATGGTCAACGTAATACAGACTAAAATTACTAATTTCTTTAAACAAAAAATATTTTTTTATAAAAAAAAGACCACAAAAATGTAATGTAGTATAATATAATATAATATAAATTAATTTGCTAATTTGAACAAATTTTAACAAAAAATCTTATTGTACTCTTCTGGTATTATTTTATGGTCAATGTAATGCAGACTAAAATGATTAATTTCTTTAAACAAAAAATAATTTAATAAAAAAAGACCACAAAAATATATAATATAATATAATAAAATATAATAGAATATAATAATTCAGGAGTTAATTTTAACAAATTGAATCATATTGTACTCTTCCTCTAATTTTTTGGTCAGTGTAATGCAGAAAAAAAGTTATTTTGAAGAAAAAAAAAAAGAAAATAATAAAAAAGACCCCAAAAATATGTAATATAATATAATATAATATATACATTTAATGAATTAAATAATTTTAACAAACTGAATCTAACTGTACTCTTCCTGTAATATTTTATGCAATTTTAATGCAATGGCACATATATGACTGTACTTCTACATTCAAAACACACAGGTAATAAACCCAAGAATAAAGGGGCCATTTTCAAAACTAGTCTAATACGTATCAGCATCGTCATATCCTCAGATCGTCAAGTCAGATCCCCATGTCCTCTTTAACTTTAGCTGTGGTAATGTGCCGGGGCACAGCGATCTTGGGGTAAAAAAAACTTCTCTGGTCACGTCAACCTAAAACCTTTCTTTAAGCTCAGTCATTGTGCGGGGAGATGAGAAAATGTGCTCTCCACCTGCAGTGAAGCAAAAGGCATCTGTAGGCCCACGTTGACCCATCTGTGGCATCTCAAAAAAAAAAAAAAAAAAAATTCACAATTTGAGTTTAGTTGAAGCACTACCATTCAATTACAGATCCTCTCCATCTATTCTAGCCTCAGGTGGGTTAATGTTCACCAATTACTAAAACAGCCCTCCACAAAACAAGCTCTTTACCCTCTAAGCAGACTAAAAGCAATACAGATCATCTCTCTATTAATCCAGGGCTCTGCTGAGATGGTCACGGCAGGCGGGAGGCAGTTTCCAACCGGCAGCGCAGGAAATGAGGTCGCTGACAGGTGGCGAGGGTGGAGGAACAGCGTTAGCAGCCCGGCTTCCTGTTATCACAGTGAGGATGGGCTGTTTGAATGAGTGTTAATTAGAGCTCATCTTTCCAGCCTCGTTTCTCCTGCCCTTGGCCAAAGTCTTAACCCCATGGTGTCAAATACAACGTTTATACAGACGCTTCATGAGCTCACTGCATATGATTGGCCAGAAGAGACCTCAGGTTGATGGCCGGTCTGTGAATATGATGTAAGCCAGGCATGTTTGACCTTTGACCACTGTGGGTGGAGATGTGTTTGGTTGCTCTCTGAGTTTCACATGCACAGTATAGCTGCACCATAACATCTAAAACCGCAGGATCTGTAACTGGTTGATATTACAGAATTTTAAAATAACCAAAATCACTAAAGCAATGCCTCCATCACGATATGACTAGACATGACTGGTTATGATCGGCTATGACTGGTTCATGCGATAAATCCCGCCTCTTGTGCTTATGCGTGTTCCACATTTACGAATCAGTCTGAATAAACAACATAATGGCATTAATTGGAAGACTAATTAAAAATAGTATGTAAACAACACTTTGTCAAATCAAACTTCAAATGGCCTAAAAAAAACATGATCTGTGTGTTTTTTAGTATGCAATCAGCTTGTTGAAATTAAAAGTGCATCTCCGCATCTGTGACCAGTGTTTACCGAGCCATGACGACTGAAGATCCAAAAATAAGTTTATTATGAAAAGGAACAGCTGAATATCAGTTCATAAATAATATATATAATTGTTTACATAAAATATAGTTTTTCAATTGTTACTGGCTTGAGTTATTATTTTAGAATAAATGTAAAATGCTTAAAAACACTAAACTGATTATAAATTTATACTTAGAATAGCCTGTTAATTACATTGTACAATTCAATATAGATTTTTATTCTGGTAGTGTAAGTGCCATTTATTTAACCAAGAAAATGTGATTGGGACATGCATTTACAATTCAAAAAAAGAACGTAAAATATGTATTTATTATTTTAGTTTTGCGAAAAAGCATTGTAGAGTTTATAATTTATAGGCATATCATGAAAACAGTTATCGGCTTTTCTGTATTGGCCAGACATTACATATCTGTACATACTAGTGAAATTATTAAAATAACCCCCTTCAAAAGTTTGGGAACCCTTGGTTCTTAATGCTGTGTGTAGTTACTTGGCTGATCTACTACTGTTGTTGTTTTTTTTTGGATTTGTGATGGTTGTTCACGAGTCCCTAGTTTGTTCTGAACAGTTCAACTGATCACTGTTCTTCAGAAAAATCCTCCATGT
This sequence comes from Labeo calbasu, assembly GCA_019740295.1. Lineage (NCBI taxonomy): Eukaryota > Metazoa > Chordata > Actinopteri > Cypriniformes > Cyprinidae > Labeo > Labeo calbasu. The sequence goes on along the minus strand of JAHKKF010518878.1, from coordinate 15,736 downwards.
CCTGCAGATTCTTAGGTTTTCCAGCATCTTTTGCAGATTTTAACCCTTTCCAGCAGTGACTGTATGATTTTGAGATCCATCTTTTTACACTGAGGACAACTGAGGGACTAAAACTCAACTATTAAAAAAGGTTCAAACATTCACTGATGCTCTAGAAGGAAACATGATGCATTAAGCATCCTGCACAGGATGAAGATTTTCTTTTCAAGAATTTTTCTTATTTTGTTGAAATATCTTTTTTTTTTTTTTTCCATTTAGTACTGCCTTTCAGAAGCAAAAGAAGATACTTGCATGTTTCCCGGAAGACAAATGAAGTACAACTTATCTTGTTCTTCAAATTCAAAAAGCTTTCACCCCCCGGCTCTTAATGCATCGTGTTTCCTTCTGGAGCATCAGTGAATGTTTGAACCGTTTTTTAATAGTTGTGTTTGAGTCCCTCAATTGGACTTTGGACTTAAATGTAAAATATCTTTCTCAGGACAGTACTACATAAAAAATAACATGCATTTTGTATGATCTCTCTTATTTTGTTAAAATTATTCACATTTTCAACATGCCACTGTATATAAAGACACACGTATGCATGTATATATACATATATATATATATGTTGCACGATATGCCGGTACTTAAGTATCGCGATACCCTGCTTTTAAAAATGGTACGAATGCATATTAATAAGAGACGCATTTCAGCGTGTCTGTATTAGTGAATGGCGCAGATGCACAGTTTCGTTTACTATACACCTACGTGTGACGCTCACGGTGTTTTCAGCCTCATGCCGCCTCAATATACGAGTACATGAACACATGAACATAATCAATGGAACTGCTCTGAGAGTCACTTCATGAGCATTTCACCGTTTCTTTTGCGGAAAACTGTCGTCATATAATGAAGACCCTAAGGTCTTCACAGCAACCCATCAAAATAAAAGTTTGGTTTAACTTGACAGTCCGACATATATTAATATATTACTTAATGAAAAGATAGTAGTACTACTACAACTAATAAAAATATTATTAAGACAATGTTTGAGGAATATTTACCATAATAAAATATTTAACAGAATTTATTTACCAGAAAATTATAAATACTCAACGCAGTATTTCTGAAAACATAAATAAACAAATAAATAAATAGCCTATAATAAATTAATTCTTTATCAAATCTAATTATCCTTTATACAATCATTAGACATGCTTTTGATTTATTAAAATATAATGAAACGATTAAAATAGAATTCAGAAAATTAATGGATAGAGATTCACGAGCAAAACTGAATTTTAGCAAAATAATAAAACATTTCATAGGGCCTTAAAAACATAATTTTTGTTCACCTTTTAATAAATTGCTGTTAAATTCTGCAAGTTTCATGATTTCAATTAATTAGACATGCTTTTTGATAAATGTTGTCTTAATGTAATATTCCTGTGTAGTGGCACTGGCATGTGAATATTATTATTATTTATTTTATTTTTTTTAAAGGGGGGATGAAATGCTTTGTTTTAATAGATAAAATAACTATGATCTCCATCTGGATCATCTATTATTCAATTACTTTATGTTTTTTTCGTAATATCGGTTCAGTAGTAGTATCGTGATATTTTAGTCAGGTATTGTATCGAAGTCAAAATGTTGGTATTGTGACAACACTAATGCAAATACATGTAAATATTTTCAAAATATATACTGTATGTGTGTGTCTTTATATATACATAATAAATATACACAGTACACAAACATATATTATAAAAACAAAAACTTTTATTTTGGATGCGATTAATCGCGATTAACTGTTGTCCAGCACTAGTGCATAGCTTCTTGGAACTTAAGAGAACGGAAAATAAAGAGACATGAATGTCTGTAACTAAAAAAGATTCAAAACTGAACACAGATCTAGGTGTGCCATCATCCTTTATCTGAAAGCAACATCTCCACGACTATAGTCTATCAATCCAGCGCCTGAAATCAAGCATCACGAGTCTGTACGGCAATCAAACGCTGCGGTTGTGTCTAAGCTTGCGTAACTAGGCAACAGAGAAATACAGTGAAAACGGGAACACGGCTTGCAGCTGTTGCTAGGGAACCACTGGAGAGTTTTAGAGCTTGTAAACGGAGAGCTGGCTGGATCAGACTCTAATAGTCTGGGTTTGATGGAGCTGCACATACAGGGAGATGAGGGATCGCAAAGAGGCAGCGTGCTTCATCCCCCAACACGCCATGTGTCAAATCCAACCAGGCTAGAGGTTGTCTGGTGTGTAAGCGCATATAACCGCCTGAAGAGAGAGAGAGAGCGAGAGAGGGAGAAGAGGAATAAGGATATCCTATATAGCACATCATTTGCATAAGAAGCGGCATCTAAATAATTGAGCGGTGAGGGACAGAACTGGGTGATTTGATGCCTGGCAGCTAAATCTATTAGTGTGGAGCTGGAGCACACAAGCAAAAGAGAAGACACGAGAACGCTGGAGATCCAGCAAAACTTGATTTCTTGGAGAAGAAAGGTGCTGGAGGTAAGGCAAGTCATATGCCCTTACACTGAGAGTCAGAGAGACTGCAAGAAATAAAGAGATAAGTTAAGAGACACCATCTGAAGTGAAAGACAGACACAAACTCGAGGGGCCGAGGCCCAAAGCAAAGCAAAATCGTTGAGGGAAAATCTCTCATGTCGCTTCCCAAATCCACATACGTAAACATCTAACAGCTGTGACTCAGCCTTTTTTTTTTTTACAATGGTACCACAAGAGCAACGAGACACTGAAAGAGTTTGTACAACAAAAACAGCCTCACATTAGTTTAGAAAGGCCATTCAGAAGGGCAAACGGCTCAGATTCGGTATTGAGCGCAACTCACAGAGGACGCGCAGAATCTTTGCTGTTCATTAACAAGTCATCTGCTACGGAGAGATAATTCGGTACTAATAGAATCAAGCGTGCGGGCGCGAGGCAGTCAACGGCTCATGTCAAGGACGTGTGGAGAAAAGCAGTACAGAAGACACAATTAATTGGATATGTTCATATACCGCATTTACTGTTGATAATACAACACACAACAATAACTCGTAGAAGTTTTTTTTCTTAACTCAAAAAAAAAATGAATGTGAACTGGTTTCAAGTAGAGCTTTGTCCTTAAAAAAATAAATAAATAAATAAAATCAGGTTTCTTGTTTAAGTTTGCTTGAGGGGGAAAAAGTTAGGAAAAGAACAAAGTGAATTCTAAATCTGGCATCTGCCATTGGTGACCATGGGAGTTACTGATATCTAAGAATTTTCTTTTCCTGGACACTTTTTGACTACAAGGTTAAAACACCACAGCAATCAAAACTATTATTATTACAAACGCAAAGATGTACTGTGTGCAGCATTCAGAGACAGGCCCTATGAACACATGAAAATGAAAAGACAGGAAATAGAGGAGGAAGTGAAACTCCAAGTATTGTAAGGCCCCTTAAGTGCTTAAACTGCAACTCAAGGTTATACTGCAAAACACTACAGCTACACCATCAGAAATCCTGCTTTTACAGAGCTGAATGAAGAGAAAAGGTGGCAAATTACAGTTTGACAGAAACATCTGAACGTTTTTTTTTGTTTTGTTTTTTTTTAAGTTCACTTATTAAATCCAGAAAGACTATAATTGATCTAATCCCACATTTTTCAAATATTCTGTTATGATACTGGTTATACGTACCATTTTTCGAAGTTAAGTACACTGTGCACTTTCTATATACCAGTATGTGTCTCCGCTTGTGGAAAGGCTACTTTATTATACACTTTGATTCTTCATGTTGTTTTCTTTTTTCCACCTTTGTTATTACGGTGGTTGTCAGTAGTTTGTATTTATTTATTGCAGGGTTTCTACACATATGAAGAAGTGAAATTTCACACCTAATCCTGTAATGTAAATACACATTATATTACATATATATGAAATATTTATTGTGTTTAATGTAAAAAGAAAACTACATTTCATCGCTGTCATGAATGATATTTACAGTATTACTACGATATACAGTGAACCTATATCAGGAGACAATATTCCACACAAAATATCCCCACAAAAGTACCACATCACTGAGATTTTTGGTGGTGTAAACAATTCATTCTGAAGCAATATTTTCATCAGTGTTCTATCAGCTTGTGGTTGGATTTTTTTTACCTTTATAAAGGCCTATTTTAAATGTATACATTACCTTTCATGTCAAATTATTACAATTTAGCAATACATTCTATAGAGCGCTTACCAATCAGAATTAAATACTTTACACTGCAAAAGTACAACTGTAATAAATAATGTTATGAGATTAATGTTTTAAATACATTTATGAATACACAACTAAGAAATGTTGGGGGGGAGGGGGGATACATACTTTTAAACATACTAAACTACCAGTAGGTGGCGGTAAGTCACTTAATGAATAAGCACTGAGTCATTCATTCAACTGATTCCTTCAAAAATGCTGAATCATTCAGTAACAAAACACCATAAAGTGCTGCTTGGAGAATGTGCTATACTTCTGCTGTGATCCTTGTTTGGAACTATTTTTGTTGGTAACACAGAATCTCATTTGTTATGAAGTCTCTCATAAAGAGACAAGCAGCACGACCTTGATACCAGAAATACACTATCTATTATCAATCACTGTTTACGTTGCATGTATTCAAATCAGAAGAATCATTCTTGCGTTTTGATGCTTCGTTGGTTATTTTTTTGTCACTTAGGTTTTAATCAGGCTGTTTGTCTGCTTGGTCAAGTAAAAAAATAAAAAACATTTTAATCTAGCTCGATGTATTTTGCGAGTAAATTCCATCACGTGCACAAAAAAAAAAACATGTGACTTTGTGCGGATGGAATATGTTGACTGACCAGCAGACTGATCTCAGTGCACAGCATCTGAAATATTGTTATGGACATTCTGAAATGCCTGAGCAAAGTTTGTCGTGAAAATATTTCTGTATAATTGCCTCGCAGAACTGTCTTACTGCGTTCCCAAACAGCTCGCATTATGCCTCTGAAAGCAGTAACCGCATTTATTGTGTTTTGAGGCGGAAGTATTTATATATGAAAACTATTATTCAGTAGCTTCTCCTATTTTATTTAGCGATATTTAGTGGCAGTTTATCAGGAAGTAACGATTTTGTTCTCTTCGACACGTTCGATGGAAACTGTGCTTATTCGCAAATGCGATATTTAAATTTTTGCGCACAAGTTAAATTCGCAACTTTGGATGGAAACCCGGCTTATAATAGGAAGACAAAGAGGCCTTGAGTGTCCTCCTGACGGTCCACAAGCAAGCAACCAACTGTGTATGTGAAAGCGAGAGAACAAGAATCTATAAATGGGAGGATGGGCCAACATTTTACAAAAGTGTGTCATTGCAACCTGACAACATCAACACCTAGAATGTGTGAAGCTCAAGAGCTCCACTCACACAATGCCGCCCATCTGTCCTTAATGCTTCGACTTTAAAAGCGTTGGTACAGTGTGGAGGGGGGAGAGAGTGTTTCATCAGCGTCACAGACAGCATTCAGCATGCAAGGGTCACTGTGCAAATAGAAGCAGCGCAGCAATTAAAGAAGACACTGAACATGGGTAATTTGTCTCCTGGAGTTGTGACACTTCTCGAGGTAAACTTTGGGGCGTCTTCGAAAAGCTTCACCTGAAAACTCGCTCGCCTCTAAGCGTACATGTGTAGCCGCCGTCAATCACGGCGACGGAATTAATTAGATCACTTGTGTTGAGGAAGCGTAGTCAAATATTAATCATAATCACACTCAAGTCAAAGTGCAAAAAGGTCTTTCTGCCTCATTGTCTCCATGAGTCTTAAAGCGTGGTGATATGAATATACATAACAATGGCCCTGCTTTGAATCATAACAAGTCTGTTAGCGGCGTGCCCTAGGAAGTCTTCCTAAGAGCTCAGAGCGGGGCTTATTTGCATATTTTCATATTTAATTTTTCATAGGGGAGACGGGAGCTTGATGTGGCCTAATGCAGCTTCTGACACTTTTGCAGGCCTGTAATTACGCTCCTGCCCCCCTTCCGCCCCAGCCACCTCCTCATCCAGATTCTCCCCAATTAATGGCTTACGCAAATAGATCCTCCGGTGGGCAGAGGGTCATCCAGACTGCCATACATACACAACAGCTCTCTCATTTCAAAGTTTCATTCAACAGAGGAACTTTCAAGTAAGACATTTCTGCTCTGTGACATCAGAAACAGACTAAGGTGTTCTGGATGTTGCTATTGAAGGTGGTTGCCAAGGTGTTGCTGTAGAATTGCTAAGGTGTTTTAAATATTTTTAGCATGTTGCTATGTGGTTGCTTACTGCAGAGTGTGATCAGAAGCAAACACGATCACTGAGGGAATAAATTTAGCTTCGTTGTCGAAATTCAAATCACTTTTTAATTCAAATCTAAGGTATGTTTGGCCTATTGTATTTTCTGCAGGGTGAAAAATAGACCATAAGTCTGATCAGTGTGCAATTTAAATTATTCATAAATGTAGTACATACAGTACAGAATGAGTTACAGTACCCAACAAAATTGAATTTAAGAATTTGTTCAATTTGTATAGTAATAGTTATGTTTGCCTTAGCAAACACCCCTAATAACAGTTAAACACAGCGGATCAGTGTTTCATCAGCAGGCTAACACAACCTCTCTATCAGAGGGAAGCTGGGTGTTTGCGTTTAGTCTCTCCAAGGAGAATGTTGTAAGGAGAGATTTTAAATATGTTGAGAGAGAGAAAGAAAGAGAGGGGGGCATAATACCATCTGTTCAAAATCAATAAAAGGGCTTGCATTGATGCTGAAACTATGGGTCCATGTCTCACACTTGAGGTGGAGAGGTTAAGTGACAGCCGAGAGCAGACGTGTGTATCCGGTGTGTGGCAACATTAATCCTTCAATTTAGCCTCTGAGTATGTACACACAAACCTGCACAAGGCCGTTTTTCACATGACGGGCTCTGAGTCACAGTTAGTGCCGTCAGCTCAACCTGCTGTTATTCTCACCTGAGCGCCACAACTGCTTCTTGTTAAACATAGCTGTTAAAGTTGGCTGGAAAATCAGGGAATTATGTTAAAAACAAGATGTACAGAATGTTAAAATATCATGCGCCGCTATGCTCCTTGCCCATTCAACACGGTTAATTTTGCACATATTTTAGCCCTGAATATTCACACTGCATATTTGCTACATGCAAATATTACATTAACCTCCATTATTACATTCAAAAACACATTTAAGTTTACACCCAGTGTTCCCACACCTTTTGACCAATGAATTTCCTTGACTCCTCCAGTCGTTCATGATTACTGAGGGGTTTTAAAATTCAGGTTGCGCTTTCAAAAAGCAGTTTCTAGTGATGAAATATTTTAAGGCCAAGCATAACTTTAAAACATATATTATAAAGATTTATTATACTATTAGAGACTGTGGCAGTCTTTCATGATTACTAGTTTGAGATTTTTTTAAAAATCAACTTAAAATGATTGCACCCACAAAAGGCAAATTCTAGCTGAATATATATTGGGTATAACTATTAATAACGGTGGCATAATGCAGATGTAACAGAGGCATAACGCGAGCATAACGGGCATAACGGCGGCGTAACGGGCGTAAAAGTGACACAGCAGATGGATAACGGGGGCATAACGGGGGCATAACAGGGACGTAACAGAGGCATAACGGGAGTATAACAGGGGCATAACAAGGGCACATAACTGGCATAGCGGAGGGATAACAGGGGCATCATAACGGGGTGTAACGGGCATAACGGGGGCGTAAAAGTGGCACAGTGGAGGGATAACGGGGCGTAACAGGGACGTAACAGGGGCATAACAGGAATGTAACGGGCACAACAAGGGCATAAAGGGGTATAACGGGCATAGCGGAGGTATAACGGGGCATAACTGGGACGTGACAGGCATAATGTGGATGTAACAAGGAGGTAACGGGGCATAACAAGGGCAATCCCGGGGGCATAACTGGGACGTAACAGGGGCAGAACAAGGACGTAATGGGGCATAACAAGGGCAGAACGGGGCCAATAACAGGGATGTAACAGGGGCATAACGGGGCTCTAACAGTGGCATAGCGGAGGGATAACGAGGAATGTAACAGGGGCATGACAAAGGCATAATGGGGACGTAGCAGGGCATAACCGGGTTGTCGTGGCCTAATGGTTAGAAGGTCAGACTTGTAATCCAAAGGACGCAGATTCGAGTCTCGGAACTGGCAGGGATTGTAGGTGGGGGAGTGAATGTACAGCGCTCTCCTCCACCCACAATCTCACGACTGAGGTGAGACTCTTGAGCAAGGTACCGAACCCCCAACTGCTCCCGGGAAGCTGCAGCAAAAATCGCTGCCTACTGTGTATGTTCACGCAGTGTGTGTGTGACTACTCACTGCTGTGTGCGCGCACTTGGATGGGTTAAATGCAAAGCACAAATTCCGAGTATGGGACACCATACTTGACTATACATCATGTCACTTTCACTTTCACTAAATTTACATTTATGCATTTGACAGACGCTTTTATCCAAGCTAACTTTTGCAGTCAACAGTGGGTATACATCTGATTAGTTGATGCATTCTCTATGAATCAAACCCAAGACATCCAAGATTTTAATCGAATTCAAAGATTTTAACAATGTCCATGACATTTCAAGCTCTGTAAATCACATTTTTTGAATTCTATGTTCTTCCTAGGCTATGGTAGAGTCATGCACCCATTGCAGACAAAAGCGACAAGGCTTTGAAATGCCACAAAGACAAGTTCTGCCTTTATTTCCAGGTTTTTATCTGGCCGTGGAAGCCCTGCAACCCCATTCTATGTCCCTCTACCTGTTCTAGGTTCCACTCAACCAAAAAGGCTGATGCCCCAAACAGATGCCAGCTAATGTGTTTGTCTGAGACAGGGGCCTCATTCGCCACAGCAGATGGAGAGAGAGCAGCAGAGTTATCTTCTCCAGCCCCTAAAGGCAGCAAACCTCCCTAATGGGGAAAATAAGGTTGTTTAATTGAAGTTTATTTTGCAGTGTGACTGGTTTTATTGAGTACCATTTTTCTTGTTAATGAGCCTGTAATGTGAATGCTGATATCGTAAAGAGTGGCCTCACGGAGGTAAAGTTTCTGCTTTTAAAAGCCTCCGGACAGCAAAACGCTCCATACCTCTGTGTATTTCAGAGAAGGTAATGGACAATTTCGCAAATGTACACATGCGATCCGTACAGGGATGTGACTATTATGATAACCAGTGCTGCGCGCAGACTGATGGGAAACTAATGCCACACATTTCAGAGGCAAGCCGTGGGCACGGTGCTGCCAAGGCATTACTAGAGACTAATGCTTCCCGCTACCAGTCTGGACATGCAGTAAAGTGAATGTCAAACCCGATTTTAATACACATTCCTCAGCTGATGCACACCACCTATTATAAACTAACAACTGTTCCTTTCCTTTTCCCCAGCGCTCAACCATCCATGGTGATAAGCGCAGGCAGAGCGCGACGGCTATGAGCATAACTTTGCTTAAAACTGTCGGACTGATTCTGCATGAACAATTTGGAAAACTAAAAAAAAGTCTGTATTCTGAAAATAACCATTTTTAGTGAAACGCTTCCTTCGGTTTTGTTGGCTAAAGCTCACACGGTGTGGAATTTCAAGGTGGAACGCAGCTGGTCCTTCATTTCACCTTCTGAAACCTTTTAAAAGACTTTCTCCAGAGAGTATCAAACCTGATAATGATTCCATTATGGGATTACAGTGCTATCAACTCTGAAAATGTGGCCTCCATCACAAAGACACTGTATCTTGTTTCATCTCCGACATCCAATAATCAGACTCTGACACAGGCCTCGAACTGTCAGTATCCATCAGATCTAAAGCTGCGGAATTATAGTTATCAAACTGTCTTAATAAAAACTGCTAGACACACACAGAACAATGCTAATATTATGCCAAAGTCTCATTACACAGAAACAGATCATCGAGTCTTGAGAACTGGGACAAAACAGGCTACAAAACTGATTATTTCTTTCATTGTATCACAAAATGTGTTTTCCTTGTCTATCCCTTAATACATCAGATACAAATGTAACGTGTCAAATGTGTATTACAGATATTGACAAATCTAAATTGGACTTCAGTGAAGACAACAGGATGGTTTCAGTCTGTGTTTCAGCTTCATTTACTGAATTGTTATCACAGTTGGACAAACTAAATCCACAGTGCTGACAAAATAACCATATTTTGACCTATATTAAATGCTATAGACATGTTTTGATGTTACTAGCTACTAACTAATATGAGGCAAATTATCTCAAAACACAACTTGTAGCATTTCAAATTTAAGTAATTGGTGTCAACCACAATTTGTCAACTTTAAATAGGTCATACTAAGTAGGCCGTTGCTGTGACTACTTGAAAAAAAAAAAGAAAAGGGAAAAAAAAGTAATTAAATTGTAATTCTATTATAGTAAGTGTTTTTGAGCAAAATACGTCAACTGCATAATATGTCAAGTCTGTCAAACGAATTGTTTTAGACAATAATTGTTTGAGATAATGTAGGTAGGTCATACTAAGTAGGTCCTATATCAAAAATGGATTTAATTTTGAGGGAAACAAGATATGCATATATTTAAACTTCAGCAAAGAACATGGCAAAAAAAAGAATTAAGCCCAGTTTTAAGGCTTTTCATAATGAGGGATTTGTTTGGGTGTGTTACGTTTTTTTTGACCTGTGAGATAAGTGTAATAGCTGGTGTGCCTAAATTGAAAGAGGAACACTGTCAACCTCATCAAACAACACCAGCAGCTCTCAAGACTGAGGTGTGTGGCCTGTGCACAGCTGCTGATTGCTTTTGCATTTTATCAGACAAAAACTAAACAGGTCCCTAATTTTCCCTTCTTTGCTACTCCATTATCTATGTTTATATTATTTTTTTCAGTGATCCTGGTCTTTTTTTAATGATGCACTAGATGTGCATCTTTGACCATTGCAACACATCTAGCTAACTTTTTAGTATCTTCTACTTCTATGAGTTGAACTAAGAAAAACGCTTAAAGCACATGAACGTGGTTTTAAGGATGTAAAGGCTATTATGGTAATGGAGTGGAATTTGAAAAGAATCAATGTACTTTAATGGTACTGAACACTCATAAAGACACTAACAGCTTTTGGAACAAGTGCAGCACAAAATGAGAGAATAGGAATTGTTTCATTGTATAATACTTAGTAGTATAAGCTAGGATACTGTTTGTAATAAGTATAAAAAAGCCTCCTGAGATTAAAATCAAAGAAAAAAGAAATATTTAATTCTCATTTAGAGGTGCTCTCCACCCCTACAAGAAATCTTTCACCAGCCCAGGAATAGCAGCAGCACTTCCAGATGTGAGAAATAGCTTCTATCTCTCATTAATCTCTAACCTTGCTATTCACTTCCACACAATTCACAAAAAAATATGAAGCAAGCAAAAAATCCTTATTAAGAGATATAACAATAGGCCAAAGAAAAGCCCCCTGAGCCCTGTAAGTCCTGGAGTGTGGAGCACGACGGAACGTGTATAACAATTATCGGAGTAGACCACAGATTATACTTTCCAATTGAAGCACAAAATAGGCTAAAACAAAATTTATCACAATGGTTATACCATGAAATGTGAACTAAACTCTCTGTGCTGAGATATAATGAAAATGATGAAGGTGAAGGAGGAGTATTTAGAGCATGAAATAACATTTTAAAAAAATGTTGTCTGGCTGATTAGTTTTCCCTCTTAAATCTACTTCCTGCCAAAATGTCTCCCAGAAATTTGGACTGATGATTCTGGACAAGGATGATGGGGGAAAACGGGAGGGAAAGCAGCTGGATTTTTCCATGGTTCTTTCTGGATCAAGTCCACAGGCCCAAAAAGATAGGTCATCCAAAAAAATAAAATACAAATCTAACCCTTAATGACTTCTTTCTCTTTGGAAGACAAAAGGGAAAGTTTAGCAGAAATTTAGTCGTTCCCTTTTCTTTATAATGAAAGTGAATGGTGACCAATGGTTTCCAATAAAATCACCACGTGAAATCAATGATAAAATCGTAATTTAACGTGTAATTCTAACCTTTAATGACTCCCTTTCCTTCTTGGAATGTTGGGAAGCTTAACAGATTTTCAGATGTTCTCTTTTCCTTACAATGAAAGTGAATGGAAACCAATGTTTTCCAATGGAATCGTAATTTGAAATCATCTTCTAATGTGTATAAAATACATAATAAATCTACGATATAATATAAAATTATAGCTTATAATATATAATACAGACATTATTTATGATGATTTTATTGTACTATTATTTTTGGTCCTTCCAGTTTCATTGTACAGCAGAGAGCAGCTTGAATGTTCAATATTCTCATATTCACTGCAGGGTGAACTAAGCCTAACCCTTTTTAACTAACCCTACAAAAAGTGGAGAGGCATTTTAACATGCCCCTTCAAAGATCCAGTGATCTATTCCTGAAACTCTCTCTCTCTCTCCAAGTACACGTGGTATACATCCAGAAGATTGCACGAGTTCCTTACAAACAGCACGTTCGGAGGCTGCTTTGTCAACAACCCTGCCGACCTCCGAGTCCCTAATGGCTACTCTTCTTCAGGGGCTGTGGGATTCAGCAATGGGCCTTTATCATCCTTCAAGTCTTGCCCACACCTGTTTAATCCAGCTCTGCTCTCCCAGGAGCATCATAACAACCCTGTCTACCTCCTCCAACGGATGCAGCTGACCAGCTAAGCTCTGTGTTTTTCCAATGTTTACCCTTCTCTGGACTTGAACCGCATCGGCAAGTAAGGAACGGTGGAAAGAGTGGTGAGAGTAAGCATCTTTGGGGAGATGGAGAGAGCACGAGAGATGATTTATCTCTTCGGCTGTAGATGTGAACAGAGGAGGGAGCCAAGAAGGTTTCACCAGGGCCCATAAAACGCCTAGAGGGGTAATTTATGGGTCCGGTTGTGGCCGTGTTAACGCAGCGGGCCTGGTGGAGAGGATTCATCTCTATATATGGGACAGTCCTCTCCACGGCAACTCACCCCTTTCCCCATTCTCCTTCTTTCCTCCAATCTGTCATCAGAACAGGAGCCCTCAGCTACATCACCTGGCAGATAGCTAAACAAAATCAACAGAAAAGTTGAAAGGGGCTAAACACTCATGGAAGTCCATAAATTAAACCAGGCGAACACAAACTGAGAAACAAAAAATGAAAGGGAGAAACGAAATGTACACAAAGTCTGCTGCAGTTGCCAGGGGTGTGTGGATCCATCCAGAAGTACCGCTACTTTTCATAATGATGTATGGGTGTAACAGTTAATTATTTACAGCTGAAGTCAAAAGTTTGCATACGCCTTGCAAAATCGACAAAATGTTAATTATTTTACCAAAACGAGGAATCATACAAAATGCAAGTTATTTTTTTAGTACTGATGTAAATAATTTCACATAAAAGACATTGACATTAGTGCACATAAGAAAATAATAGCTGAATTTATAAAAATTACACTGTAAAAAAAACAAAAACAAAAAAACACAATTTGTTGAGTCAACTTAAAATAATTTGTTACCCTGCAGCCTTAGAATTTTAAGTTCAGTTAACTTAAGTTTATTCAACTTAGTTTGTGTTAGGTTGTACTAAGTGAAAACTTAGATATTTGAGTTGACTAAACAACCAATTTGGTTTGTTAAACTTAAAAGCTTGGCTTGTTACCCAGCTGTCTTAAAATTTTAAGTTGAATGAACTCAGATATCTAAGTTGTCAATTAGTGCAACTTAACATTTCAAGTTGAATAAACTTAAGTTGACTGAACTTAAAATTCTAAGGCTTAATTTCAAGTTGACTAAAGTTTTTTTGAGCTGACTGAACTTAAATTATTTTAAGTTGACAAACTCAACAAACTGTTTTTTACAGTGTACCCTGTTCAAAAGTACACATACGCTTGGTTTTAAATACTGTATTGTTACCTGAATGATCCACAGCTGTGTTTTTTGTTTGTTTGTTTGTTTTTTGTTTGGTGATAGTTGTTTACGATTACCTTGTTTGTCCTGAACAGTTAAACTGCACGCTGTTTTTTAGAAAATCTTTCAGGTCCCACAAATTCTTTGTTTATTCAGCATTTTTGTGTATTTGAACCCTTTCCAACAGTGACTTTGAGATCCATCTTTTCACACTGAGCGCAACTAAGGGACTCATGTGCAACTATTACAGAAGGGTTCAAACGGTACATTAAATGCTGGGGGGTGAAAACTTTTTGAATTTGAAGATCAGGGTAAATTTAACTTATTTTGCTTCCTGGGAAATATGTAGGTATCTTCTATAGCTTCTGAAGGACAGTACTAAATGGAAAAAAAAGGTATTCAGGCAAAAGACAAATGTACACATCTTCATTCTACTCAAAAGTTTTCACACCCCTTTTAGAGGTATCAAAAACTGCAAAAAATGTTTTGACAGCAGTTCAATATAATTTTATTATGACTTTTTTTTTTTTTTTTACTCCTTGTGATAATTTGCTCTTTCATGAATTACTAATTATATATTGCATTTAAGTAGAGAGTTTGCTAAAGAAGGCACACTGCTACTGTAATTTTGCCCTTTGACATTTCTGTAGCCATGCATATTATTGTCTGGTGTAATGGTTGCATAAAGTACAGAATTTAGATATGCTCATTTTCTTTGTGTCACCCTTATTAGCAAGGGTATAATTAATATCAGCCTGAACAAATTAAAGTTTCCATACTTCACACCTACACTCCAGAAACTTCCATTAAACCTTAAAATGTCTCTGAGAGATTATGAACAACCCTTGTATCTTACCCTTTACAGAGTCTTTAATACAGTAAGACTGAAAATTGTGAGATTAAAAAGCACATAATGTACCTAAATACAGTATATGTAGCTTGTGCCTCACTTTCCATGTAACTAAAATAAGAGTTAGACTAAAACACTAAGACAACAACGCATATTAACATACGCAATCCATCCTGTTTGGCAAATGCAATAGTAAGTGCAGCATAATGGCAATAATTCATCAAAGACACATAATTCTGGTTGGGAAAAGTGGGCTGGACTAAAAGAAGACCCAGTTCGCATTAACATTACAAAACACTGTGCCATTGGGGGTTGTTCCCTATTCTCAAGCATGGCAAACATCATTTTACTACCAGTAAAACACATATGAACTAAGCTGCCAATTTTATAGGCTTCATCAAGGCTACAACCACAACTTTAGTACCATTAATACAAGGAAATATGGGCTCATTGGTGAAATAAGACTAACAAGATAACAAACGAAACAGAAGCCAACGAAGAGAAGAGAGAGAGGGGAAAAAAATGGTAGAGCAATAAGATGTTAGTGTGAGAGAAACACTGTCATGTGTTGATATTTAAGAGGAAAATGGCTGTGCTTGGTGTGAGTGCTTTAAGAGTTTACTAGTCGTGGCTGACATCCAGCAGATACTTGGCTATGTTCAAGAGAAGTATCTAGTTAGCAGTAAAAGACAGTGTGGCATTACATGAGAGGTTATCACCCTGCTATAGTGCTTGCATTTTCAGCAAAACAACACAAGAGGCCAGCCAGAAAGATGGGACGACTGTTTATAGACCCTGGAGACAGAATCGCACAGGAACACAGCAGATGGGATGAGTGAGATAGAGAGAGAAATAGAAAAAAATGACTGATATACAGATGATATAAAGATAAATAGA
>JAHKKF010518874.1:0-39739 GCA_019740295.1 Labeo calbasu | reverse complement strand
ATTGTCACAACTGTTTGATGGAATATCAGAACTCTATTGCATGTCTGCAAAACGTGGTAACTCACCCAAAACATTTTATTCATGCTTTAAAACCTAGCGTGTCAGTGACTTGGCCAGTGCCTTCAAAAGTGTTTTTGTTATTGTGTTTCCAAAAAATCCTGGAACATTTCTAAAACTTCTGGAAAGTTTCTGGAAATTTTCTGCCCTTTTGCAACCCTAATGGCAGGCCAACTTAGCAGACATTACAACCATTCTATGCCAGATATTTAAGGAATATACAGTCAAACCAAAAATTATTCAGACACCATATATGATTTTTTCTATTTTTTTTAACTAGTGGGTGCAGGACACTAATTCATTTATGTACTGTAAGTGAAAATAACGTAAACTGTGACATACTGCACCCACAAATTCTTCATACAGTGGACTAACGGTAAAACTGATAAAATTTGGGACCAAAAATTATTCAGACACTTTGACCTGACCATGTTTTGGTTAAGTGTTTTTTCTTTAATTGCTAATGCAACCTTTTTATACCTCAGACTGAACAAAATTAAGCATTGCTTGGTAACTGGTCAACAAAGGACTGACAGTTGTGTAAATATTGTCATACTAGTTTATTATAGTATACTAGTACATACTACTTGAGTTCTTGTCATTGTTACCATTTTCTAAACTATAGCAAATAAACTGTGATATTGTGAGAAATGAAGGTGTCTGACATGTCTGACTGATTTTTTTTTTCTGAATGAATCATTTTGCAGGTAATGGCCCACGCAATGAAAGAATGTTTAGAAGTTGTGAAGAGTTTGACAATTTTAGTGAGAATTAACTCATCATTTGATCCACAAGCCACGTGCATTTAGTTACAGTATTGTGCAAATCGTAGACAATTGCACTTACTCTTTTACACATATGTGCCAAAACATGTGGTTAAATCAGTAAGGAATTCAAATTTGATGTGAACAAGAAACTAATTGTTTAGACCTCTGAACTTATTGTTTGGAGAGAAAAAAAATGGAAAAGTGTGCTTAAGCGATTGAGAAAAACTAGTGCTGGGCACACGTCTGAGCGTTCAATGGTAACTGAAAGATTTGGTATTGTTTTAAATGAAAGTATGTAATTTTTAAAAAGGATTAATGAAAATATGATAGATTGTCACATAAAAAATCTGATGCTCAGATACATACCTGAGTGTTCAAAACTAATTGCTATTTTTATATATCAATATGTTGAAGAATGTTGGTAACTAAACAGTTGTTGGTCCCAATTGAGGAAAAAAATACTATGGAAGTCAATGGGGACCAG
This sequence comes from Labeo calbasu, assembly GCA_019740295.1. Classification (NCBI taxonomy): domain Eukaryota; kingdom Metazoa; phylum Chordata; class Actinopteri; order Cypriniformes; family Cyprinidae; genus Labeo; species Labeo calbasu. The sequence continues at coordinate 38,431 of JAHKKF010518874.1, read as the reverse complement.
AAACGATCTTTAAACTGATTATACTGAGAATATATAGGGTATGTCTTTATGTATGTATGTCTTTAATTTCTAATAACTATATTAAATATAGCTATACTCACCCCCATGTCATCCAAGATCCATTTGTAAACACTGGGTCGGTACTTCTGCAGCGATTTTGGACGATTTTGAAGTTGGGAAAGAAAATGAGATAGGAGTTTTTCAACACACCCTAACTGTATTGGCCGGAAAAAAACAGAGTTCACGCAGACTTACACAAGACGAGTGTTTGAAGTTAAAAAGTATATAAATTGTTCTTCCTCAAGAAACATAATTTCTTATCGACTGAAGAAAGAAAGACACAAACATCTTGGATGACGAGGGGGTGAGTAAATTATCTGTAAATTTTTGTTCTGAAAGTGGACTTCTCCTTTAACGTCTCTGATTTCAGGCAGAATTAGTATATTGTGATGTCGTTCCTTATTGTGGCTGAAAATGATATAGTTTAAACAGGATGCTGCTAACAGTCAACACATAATGTTTTAACCCCCCAGTAGGCAAGCCAGCGAAAGTGCAAGGAACAAAAAACAGCATCTTTACTTAATGGTCAGTCTTGTTCTAAATTCAAATTGCAATTATACGCTATGCTTGCCACCATAATTTAAATCCACTTCAAATTCAGGAATTTAAAAGGCATTCTCAATTCAAATCTGAACCGCACACACACCCACTCATCACTCAGGAAACAACATCTTCTAACTAAAAACAGATTTCCACAAATGCAAAAAAGCAGATAGCCAGGGGAGATGAGTTTCCAGTTGTTGGATGTTTCTAGTTAAAGCCAAACAATTGGAAAAACAGAGCAATCAAAGGCATGAGCCCTGATGAGTCTTTCACTGATCTATGGGTATTGATGGTTGTTCATATGAAAGGATGACAGGTATTTGCATTGCAGTGCCAAAAATGTCTGCATGGAGTGTTCTTGCTTAGCATCAGTCAGTCCAGATGTAAAGGTTCATAACTAAACAACCTAAATTAGCTCTGATGTATTGTATTGAAAGAAACAAGCAAGAGTTTTTTCAAACTCATCTTTGTATTTGTTTTAATAGAACTTGCAACTTGCACAATCTTTATGAAGTACACATGATAATAAACAGCGAACTTGTTTTGTCGTTAAAGAGGTGTTTGAGAACATGATTTCCCTTTTTACGTCAGTGTGTGTCCTGGAGGACTCTGGGTAGTGCACCATCTGAATGGATGATCATTTCAAAGCATCAGCAAATGTGCGATAAAAATACAATAAATACTGTACAACACATGCCAACACAGAAACACTGTTCTTGCCATTAATGTAACAATGACCACAGGAAGCAACACAAACACCAGAAACACGGATAACAATGCTTAATCATGCAAATACACGTTTCAATAAATGTTACATAAAGTGCCAGCCGTAGCATGTGCATACACAGTCTGAATATTCTTAAGAGCAATATGTCAAATTAGAGGTCTGGAGCAATATTAAGTAGTTCCCCTGCAACACATGAAAAGCAACAGCAAAAACAACACAGCAAACGCGCATTTGCAGAACAACTAAACCGCAAAATAGTACATAAGCATTATATAAAGTATCACGTTTCAACAATATACACATTATAATATTCTCTTTACGTCTGTCAGCTCGTTCCCTGACACTGTTAAAGAACTAATGAAAATTGTTATGGAAAGTTTTCCCCTGAGTTTGCAGTGAAAGCGTGCCCATTGACTCTTAAACATCCCCGTAAGACTCATTTTGCTTCAGGATTTTACATTGGACGGCACTGATATTAAAATAATACAGTTGGGTCCAAAGGTCTGATACCACACTAAATATATGGGGTACAAAATCTATTAGCTTTACATGTTAATGTTAAAACAAATAATACATATTTTGAGGATTCATTAAAATTAATAAGAGGGAAATAAAGATCAAATAAGTTAATTACATTGACCATGTGGGCAAAAAGGGTCACTGAAGCACATAAGATGCTCTTTGGAACATTCTCAAATCATGCTGGATAACATGATCATCAGGTTTTGAATGAATGTGGAACTCATGTTAGATCCAATTCTGCTGTCTGTCAAGCAAAATGGAGGCATTCATGACTGAAATTCATGTACATTTTTAATACAACTTTTCATTCGGATACTGCTGACAATTTACAGTTTGTGGTGTCAGTCCTTTGTATCCCACTGTATGTGACTGCAGCAGCAGCAACAACAAAATGCTGTATTGGTCATTTACACAAGTACAAAAGTTACAAGATTCACATATCAAAAGAGAGATTATCAACATACAGATTATAATCCATTTTTAACCATTTCTTAAATTGTCCACAATATTTCAAAGGTAGAGGGCATGCTTTGCGAACACATTTGCGACAGGCTCTATACTGCACACTTATGCGGCTAGCGGGTATTTTTGTGTTGGGTTAAGCACCACAGCAGGATGGTGTGTCAGGGAAGGAACGGTAATTTGGTGACTTAATATTCTCTGGCCTCCTCCAATTCATTCATGAAAATGTCCTGTTGGGGATTCTCTGTGCAGTGCAGGCCATTATTGGGTGGGCGAGCAGCGTGAAACCTGCTCCAGTCTCCTTTGCACAGTATCCAGGGCATTACATCCACCTTAAAATGAAGCTCTGGAGAGAACTCTGTGCTTATTAGGTTGGGGGTGCCTGCCCCCTTGCCCCTTGTAATTAGATGCTTGTTGTCATCATAGCAACAATGTTGGGCAGCCAGAGTGGTGCCGTCTCTTGAGAGGCCAGAACGTAAGCAAGAGTGTGCCGATGGCTTGTAGATGTCCAGCCGCTCTTTTGGGCCACTAGCATCACTCCACTGGAAGGTCCGGTCATGTCCCGCATCCAGCAGACTGACTATATTGTTGGAGGCTTCTGAAGGATAGATGCACGGACAGCTGGGTAATTCAGTCAAAACCTTCTGCAGGTAACGCTGGAGAAACTCACTCTTACAATTCAGCCACTTCTCACAGCTGTCAACATCTGCAGAACAACCAAACCCAACAGATTACACATTAGCCAAACCAGCTATAGTTACCAACCTTTCCTAGTAGTGGATTGAAAAACAAAATACACTGTTAATTCTTAACCACTTAGTTTCAAAGTTTCACTCCATAGGTGTACGTTCTACTAACAATCAGTGTCTGAATGATTTTTTTTTTAATTCAATTTCAGACAATATAACAATTTTATTTTTACAATATGAGAATCATGATTATTTGATTTTAATATTGCTAACTTTAACAATAAAATTAAAGCATTTACCAGTGCCAAAGGGTTCTGTACCATTTTCCATCTCAAATGGAAAGATGTGAGACACACTGTTCCAATCATCTTAAAAAAAAAGAGTGTTACATAATATTACATCAAATAATTTTGAATTTTAGAAAAAAAGGACACATTTTTGAGTACTGAAGCAACCTGGGCATGGTACGAGGTCACAGCTTCGCGATTCGGTAGAGATGCAGAAATCTCCACATGAACGTGAGCGGGTCTGGTTGCCATGGCCACAAGTGACACTACAGGGACTCCATGCACCCCATTCTTCCTCTTTCTCTCCTAAGATCACAAGAATAATTAGATAAGACATTTATTTCTTGTTTTTGTCCAAGGCACACATCTCTATTCCTCATATAAATTTTGGTTAACACTTTAGAATACAGATCCGTCATTAATGAATAACTACACAGGAACAAATGACTAATGCACTATTAACATTCTAGTAACTACTAACTAACAAGAAATTCTGATTAACGAATCAGTAAGTAACAGTGCTCAGTTGATGATAGCAGTTCACTATTAGCTAATCAGTGACTACTATTTTTTTTCATATCTCCCAGAGAACTACTAAGAACTACTATATACATGTTCTTAATTAATGTAAATAGTGCAAAATGTATAATTAATTCTAAAGTGAAGATCATGGTAACCCACTATGACTCAAATACTTCAGAAGGAATTGCTAACTATTTGGATCCGTATTCTAAAGTGCAGATCATGATAACTCCGTAGTAATGACTGAAGACATTAAAAACTATTGAGGTTTTGGTAAGGTTCTGGATAGTTATACTTCCAATGGCTTTGGTAACACCTTAGTCGTTACTAGTGGGTTACCATGATCTTCACTTTAGAATGTGGATTTAAATAATTAGTAATTCCTTCTGAAGGATGTAGTAAGACTTGAGTCATTACTATCCAAAACCTTACATATACCTCAATAGCTTACCATGATTTCAGTCATTACTAGAGAGTTATCATGATTTTCACTTTAGAACACGGATCCAAAAAATTAGTAATTCCTTCTGAAGTATTTGGTATTACCTGAGTCATTACTAATAGGTTACCATGATCTTTACTATACATTTTGCATTATTCACATTTATTATGAACATGTATATAGTAGTTCTTAGTAGTTCTCTGGGAGATATGAAAAAATAGTAGTTGATTAGCTAATAGTGAACTACCATGTTCCACTGAGCACTATTACTTACTGATTCATTAATCAGAGTTTCTTGTTAGTCAATAGTAGTTACTAGAATGTTAATAGTGCATTAGTCATTTGTTCCTGTGTAATTATTCACAATGACAGATCTGTATTCTAAAGTGTTACCAAATTTTGAACAAAATCCTTAACCTTAAGTACTTTTCAGTGATCTAATTACAAGTGGTCCTCTGAGACACATTACCATTTACACTTGGTATTATAATGATAACATTCAAATGCATTGCCTGTGACCACCTGTGTTGTTAAAACTAACTTAACACTTGGCACTTAGCTCCTCCTGCACTAAGCGTTCTCCAGCTGCAGCTTCCGCTTCGTCCCTTGACAGGTCTACAGCAGGTGAACCATCAATGAATGAGTGGTGTCAGGTATGCCTTGGCCGGCCTTGCTTCTGTTTCCTCTGGGCAGGCATCCATAATATGATGGCCTTCGTTAAGCTGTCTGTTGATTGACGTAGTATGTGACCTGCAAACCGGAAGTGGCGTTCACTGATCATGTCGGCCAAAGGCCATGTAGTGGTGGGGCGCTGAACTTCTTTGTTGGAGATTCAGTCATAATAGTACATTTTTAAGATCTGACATAAGCATCTTTGTTGAAAAACATTCAACTGTAGTGATCACTGCAGATGACTTTCACAGGTGTGTAGGCACAGGCATAGCTGACACAAAGGATTTTACACTTGGAGGCACTGATGCAAAGACCAAACTCCGCCACCTGCCACTCCAATGCGCCGCTGAGGTAACAAAGAGGAACAGTGAGATCACCCATCCCTAGAGGACGCCAGTATTAATCTGAAACTAGTCAGAAGTTCCTCGATCCGTGTGAACACATCAGCTGGTTTCACAGTAGATGTTCCTTAAAAAACAAACTTTGCTAGGATACCGTAGCTTCGATGTATTTCCCTATAGTGTTTCTCGATGAACGCTATCGAATGCCTTTGCGAAATTGACAAAATTAATTGATAGCTCCTGTTGGAAACCTGCCTGCTCCTCTCGCAATAGTGCATTAGTCGCTCGTCGGAGGTGTCAACGGAGAACCAGCACAAACCTTGCCGAAGACCATGATACCTCACCAGTCGTTGCAATTGGCAAGGTTTCTCTTCCTTTCAAATTTAACAATAATGACTCATCTCTAATCTGCTGGGACTGATGACAAATTCCAACATTGGTTCATTAAGGTGGTCATCTTGTCGATTAGGGCTTGGCCACTGCTCTTAAACATCCGGGTGCACAACCACTCCAGAAGGCCATAACTTCTGTTTCAGTCTCCATTGCTGGGATTGGTCCATTTTCTACAAGTAGATCAACCATGGTTTTTTCTAAGTGTTCCACCCAACATCTCTATTGTGCTTTGGCCGTCAGCAGTGGACGGCCATCTTTATCTCTGATAGGTACTCCGCTCCCACAAGGGGCTCTACTAAGCTCTCTGACAGTATAATATTTATGTTATTTCTCTCAGCAATTTCCTGTGCTTCTTGGTGTTTGTCTTCAATTTTTTTGACCAACTTTTTGCTGGTGCTTTTGTCGGGCATTGATGAGGTCCCAAGTATCATTCGTAATTCATCATTTTAATTCATTAGTTTAGATACAAGCCACATTTTTTCCTGACCACACTTTCTCAATCGTTGTCTCGTCGTCTTCTATTCCTGCCAATAATTTGAATCGGTTCCGCAGTTCAAGTTGAAATTGTCGAGACTTAGCAATGTCAAATGGCCACAAACGATAGGTCTTGGGTGGGGGGCACAAACGTCGGAGCTGGCATTTAGTGGCAAGCAAATGTTGATCTGATCCCACATTCACACCGTGTTGGCTTCTGACATCACGGAGGGATGACCACCAGCATTTACCGATACAGAAACAGTTGATTTCGTTCTCATACAGTCTACCAGGTGATTGCCACGTCATCTTGTGTCTCTATTTATGTTTGAAATATGTATTTCCAATGCATACATTGTTCGCAGCACAGAACAAACGTAGTCGGTCGCCGTTGTCATTCGTTTGGAGGCTTAATCCATGAGTGCCAACAGCTGCCTCGAAGCAGGTGCGATTGCCAGCGAGCTGGCCGTTATGGTCACTGATCAAAAGGAGGACATCGTGACGAGGGACGTTAGCGAGTTCCTCTTGGAGTAGGTTGTAGAAAGCATCCCTCGCTGTATCATCTGCGTCTTCTTTCGGGGTGTAGGCTTGTATGACCTTGAGCTTGGTGTGACGAGTGTGGAACTGGGCAGTGTTTATTCGATCTGAGGAGGGCTTCCATACAATCAGTGCTGCAGCAGCTGACTTTGACAGGACAGTTCCAACACCTTGTATATGCTCAGTGTCATGGCTGGCATATAAGATTTTTTTTGGTGCTGACGATGCGGCTAGAGCTAGTACAGTGGATCTTTGCAAGGCCAAGGATGTTGAGGCGGTAATCATCAAAGGTCTGGAGCAACTGGGTAAGGTATCCAGTTTGATGAAGTGACTGGACGTTCCATGTGCCGATAAGGTTCTTAGTCTTAGTGTTGATGAATAAGTCATCGGGCGTTTATCCAGGCTTGGGACTGGTGCTGTCAGGGTTGCCTCATCCAGTGGCTCATTCTTTAACACCAGGACTAAAGACCCTCATCTTACCCTGTCTTAGCAATAAACCCAGCAAATGCATAGAAACATAATAACAGCAACTCATCACTCAAAGACGCCAGCCCAGAAAAACCCTTGCAAAAGCATGGTAGCACCCTGGAAACCACCAACAACAACACTCTACACCTTAACTTCTGCACAAGAAAACAAGGGTAAGTTGAAAGAGTAACCTTTTGCCAGGCCTTATAGCCTCAAAACAAAAAACAAAAACAAAAACAAAAAAAACAGTCTTCAAAAGGCTGATTAGCTTTTAGCATTTGGGGAATATTTCAAAACTCCAAAAACAAACTGCTGAATTAAACAAAGACAACAGATGTCTTCTTCTTTCTTCTGTAATACAGAGTATAGATTACAGACTAGCATGTTTAAATATTTAACTTGAATTTGGGTGGGGTGCCAATAACATTGCACACACAGTGATGGTGCCCTGATTACAGACAGACTAGTGAATGATGAAAAAGAGGCGTTGGCTCAGCGACTACTCTTGCTGGCTTTGTAGAACTGCCAAACTGTGAAAACCTCAACAGCCACAGGGCTTGTCTTATAGCAGAGGTTAATCAAAGTAGGAATGGGGTACTGAATCCAGACGGTCAAGATTTGGGTGGTTAGCATTAGCAGTTACCCATGCTAAAAATGCTGGTTTCAAGAACATTTCAGACAGGCTGTTAAATCTGCTTGGGACCCTAAAGTGATCCATTTGGCTAAAATAATTTCAAAGGTTCAAAAAAAGAGGACTGAAATTGTTGGTACAAAACAATAAAGCATTGTTTTAATAAAAAGTTATTTTCCTGTCCTGTTAAGCACACACACAAAATAGAAATCATCCTGTAATAGACATAGACTTCTGTCTTAGATTGAGGCCATGCTTAATCTCTAAATTTAGCACTTGATCACTGTGTCTTTCCTTGACCACTCCAATTAAGCCCACATCCCATTTCATCCTTGTCTCCAATGAAAGACTGCACAGCTAAAACGCAAAATGCACAATTCCCACCATAAAACAGACATGGCCTGAAGAGAAAAACAAAAAAGCAAAAGAGGCGTAATGTTATGCATGGCCTTGAAAAGCCTAGGATTCTTGAACAGGCTTAAAAGACCCAGCCGCTCTGGATTGGAGGGGGTGGTGGGGGGATGCAGGGTCTGGGGCCCAACCCCCGGGACATAAAAAGTAAACGAATGACCCCTCTCACTCTGTGTTCCCGATCTGCGCTCTAATTGAACACAAGCATGGGCTTATTTGTCCAAGAGAACGTACTCACGCTGCCATTAGTGAGCGGATCGGGCTCATCTTCAAACAGCGGTCTTCTCTGCCGAGTGGAACCAGTGTCTACATCAAATACCCCGCCGCCGACTGACAGTTCAGTCTAAATCAATGCTGTGAAGCAGCCTTTACCAGTTCGCTCTACCCTTCATCCCCAATCATCCCCATTCCTTCAGCTGGACACATCTTTTTCTGCACAAAGTTCTGATTTTACCAATTCTGATCTTGCTTGAAGACAACTTTCTTCATTCCAAGGCTTTTTGTTTATTGCACAGCTTGAAAGTTCAAATACACTTATTTCTAAATTCTCAAGACTTGTATGTAAAAACAGCCAATAAGAAAGCACTCACCATAATGGCCCTGAGTCCATGGGCTTTCCCAATTGCCACCTGTTTTGCCCAGCCCACTAGGAAGGGGCTCAGCACTGTCATACTCCAGTACATAATCATCCTCTTCCTCCACTGCTTGGCCAGTACCATCCTCGCCTGAATCTACATCTGTGTAGCCCCAAAATAAAGGCCAGAAAAGCTTTTTCCCACCCAGCCATTCTACAGTAGAGGAGGGAGAAGATGTGGGCCAGTCATTGCTCCATTCTTTAACCAGGTCCATGTCCACCTCCATGGGGGGGTCATCCAACACCTCGATGGTCACCTACAACCAGGGATGCAATGTACACAGGGATTTAATCGGATGGAACACTGGGTGTTGTTTTAAAAACTTACAACTCACAGCTAATAAAAGCCATGAAGACAAATCATCCTGTAGTAAGTCTGGAGAAAAGCCAGTGACAGTAAGTTTCAGCGGTGAGTCACTGATCGAGGTTTTTGATTTGAGCTCAGGCTCAATATCAAATCAAGCAGAATTACTTTCTCCTCATCCCACAATCAGATTACTTATTACACTTAATTACATCCTATCAGGAGTGATGACTCACTATGGATGCTGATGAATTCACTTTGGATTAGACAGGATTAGACGTTAGCCTCAGAGTAGAGAAACACAGTAATGGCTTATTAGATCCGGAACGGCATATTATGACTTGCCCCCGCTCAATCATCAAAAGTACTGGAAGAAGAACTCTCTAACATCACATCACAAAGCATTTCACAGAGATGACTGCTCACTTGAGATGTGTGCTTTTGCATGCGCTCACCTGAATGTTTGGGTTTTGGGAGCCAATGTCAGCATTTGCCAGGTCTGGAAAGTTTTTGAGGTCTAAGACAAAAGGTTTTGACTCCTCCTCGGGCTCAGGCTGTGGTAGGACACTTGTTGAGCGATGCTGGAGCCACCTGCGTTGGTGGGGACGTAGGTCTGCCAAATCATTCTGGACTCGGTTCTGCTGGTACAAGAGATTATGGTAATTGCTAATACCTCCCAAAGATGTCTGAGGATGTGTCTGATGAAAAACAAACATTAAATGCAACAGCAAGTGCTACCCTGACCCCAGAACGTCATAGGAAAATCCTGATGATCCAGCAGTGAATTCGTTTTTTGGGTTCTGACGTCACTAAAACCTGTTTTGTGAAATTTCCTGCATGCGGTGACACAGCTGATAATGACTTTGCCATATTAGAGATATAAAGTAACCCTCAAGTGAAAAAGATGGGATGTTCTCTAATGAAAAGCTTAGAATAAGTCAACGTGTGCCTATTTTCTGATTGTACTGATATTCTTGTTCACTTGGGGACCTGTAAACCTGTCTCAGAACAGGAGTTTCTACTAACTTGTTTTATTAAACTCATATTTAGCACGTACCATGGTCATGGTCAAATGTTCTGTTTACAACATGTTTTTGCAACAGTAGAGCACTGTAAACAAGTTAAATATTGAATTATTGAATTGTGATTTAGAGATGTTTTAACGTCTTTTCGCCCCAAGTTGTACTTGATCTGAAGATAAGACACTCTTGGGTATGTGAGCTTCTCTCTAAGACTTATAATATTAATTGGTATTTTCTTCCTGGAAGTCTCAACAAGAGAGACTGAAAGACTAGCTGCTGTCACTCAGTGTAGACCCTTACATGGACTTGCAGAGCGAGTTTGATTTCCTAAGCATAGAAACTAAATATCTCCTTACATCCTTTGTCTCCCAGAGGCCATCTCTTGTCTTCTTCTGTATTGTTAATTCATTGTAAAATCATCTTCCTACCGGTGGAATGCGGCCTGTCCTGCCAGTGGACTTTCTCACCATCACAAACATATGGCATGAATTCCAGAACCCGAAACAAAGCCGTATGCGCTAGCGAAAGACCATGCGATGCACACACAGCCTCTATTGAGCTCTCTGGTGAGACACATGGACACAATCAGCTCACACACTTTATGTTGGGGCATTTGGGAAAGCAGTCTGCAGCGCAGCCTAGATTTATGTGACCTCTAATATCAAAGTCCCAGGACCACGCCATTTCCAAACCAGTGAAGAAAAACAATAATCTAAGACCCCCCATTCCCTTTCCCTTTGACGACCTCTGCCCCACATGTAAAAACAAAAGAGACATTTAGTAATACAAAGCTGAGTAGCGGGACCTTTCTTGGAGAGGTTAGACGTGGCCCCCTTGTGCACAAACACAGGATCAAGGAGACCAGAATGCAGGAAATTCCACATTAACACAGAAGAGGGGCTAAAAAAACAATTTAGGAGCTGAACTATGACCCTGTGTGAGAGAGTGAAACTAAGTGTTTTTTGACCAGTATTAGGCCTCGCTATTGTACTGCTCTACTGTATGATGTCTCTCTCCGTTCTGGTCCCTGTTGCATGGTGAAATAATAAAAACAGGGTTAGAGAATTGGTTCGTAAGATAGTGTCACTACCTCAAAACCACTCAAGATTTGTTTTAACAAAGCAAGATGCAGCTCTCATCTGTAGGATGGTTATGAGTAAAGTTCCTGTTATTCCAACCAAAGTATTCATGACATCTACCAAGTTTATACATCACAGCTAATGAGCACTCATTAATGTAAACAGTTCATTATTAAGACTCATTAATGTACACAAGGCACATTTTAAATTGTAAACCAGTTTGTGGAGTAAAGTGATTATTGAAAAATGGTTATAGGAATATCAGCATTAAATTCTAACACACTCAATGATCACTATTATTAGAAGTATTAAATGTAACACTGTCAACCAGTTTACCTCAGACTCTTATTTATCTCAAGGCATAGTTAAATCCTCAGCATATATTAAAGTGTATTCATTTAGCTGAAGTGACACAATGTACATTATTAATGCTCAAAGACTTGAAATGAACTTGCACAGTTCGGTCAGTTTGTGCTTTAGGGTCTTCCAGAATAACGGCAATGTTCCATGGTGCATAACAGTTTCTTTAGAAAACAGTCAGTTTCACAAATGTTTTTCTGAATCAATCTCACATGATGTATTGCATTTTGAAATATGTAGTGTAAGCCATTTTTTAAACAATTTTCAATTAAAGTGGCCTGAGCGCATTTGTCATGCTATAGTTATAGAGCCACATACACAAAATAACATATTCACACATTCTAGTAAAGAATGTTTGGAAATTACGCACAATAACAGTACTCAGTTCAAAATGATATTTACACATCATGTTATTTTATGTTATTTAACATTACATGCTATTTAAAGGCTGAAATCTGGGTCTGGCTCCAAAATAAAACAATACCATTTATTTTATTTAATGTTTTATTGATATAGGGACAAATACAATAAACATAGATCAAACTGGAACAACATATGTCCAATGCATGTATCATAGTGATTTTTTTTTTAAATAGTAAAAAAACAAAAAAAAAAAAAATATATATATATATATATTAAAACTTGCAGCAGATTTTAAATAATCAGGTTATGGATTAGAAAATTGTACCCCTTTCCATGAGTGGGCAGTCTGAGCAAATGATGTTTTACAAAATAAAATTTTACAATTTCCACTAGAAGCCGCTCTGGTGGATCTGCAAAGTGGAGAGTGGATCTCTCAAAAAATTACATAAGGGCTTGGGGGAAGACTATTTAAACACAAACTGACCCATAAAGCATTTGAAAAGTAATAAAAATAAATTACGAAATTATGGTTTTTAATCAATCTCTGTGACATAAAATATCTGAAAAAAAAAAAAAAATGAAATGAGATCAAGGATTTTGATATGCTTGTACTCACCTCTGTCGAGTCGCTGTGTCTGGATGTCTTGTGATGCCTCACCGGGAAGCAGATCGCTCGTTCTATCCAAACAGACAGCAGCAGCACAGGTAAAAGTACCCATAAACTTTTACGCGCTGTGAGCATTTTGCACAGTTGCGTATCTGTCCACTTAAATACCGCTAAAATATTAAATGTGAAGTAGTTGTTTAGGAAGCTCTGTGGGTTTCCTCCCTGGCGAAGATGTTTAGTGCGCTGTTCTTCATCTTCATCCAAACTTCCTTAAAACTCGCACAGGTATGAACATTTTAGAAATTTAGGCAGACAGTCCTCACCCGTTCATTCTATTCACAAATACACTAAATGTGACTGGGAACGTCTTGCTGCACTGTGTCTGTCCATGTGGACTGATCAGTTTAAGTAGCTACCGCAGGTCTCACTTGCGCGCTGCTCCTCAGTCCGCACCAATGCAGCCTTATTCAACTTATACAAAACTTTCTCTTCTCTCCTTTTACAGGATGTCGCAGAATCATTGGTGACACGTTACTGTGGTAATATGATTTATCCCAAATACCATAAGGAAACGAAAGATACACACTTGACTTGAGATGTAAAGCTGCGAGCGCATGATGGTCTGATCTCTAAGCATGGGAGGAGAATCATTTTCCACGGCTAGTGATGCTTATGTATCTGACAGGTGTGTGCAAGGACTCATTTCCGCTTTGGCGAGAGTGTTTGTGCTCCATTCAGAAGTTAATTTAGAGAGCCTTTTTAACTGTTTTAAGTCTGAAATGAACTTGAATCGTTACCAAAGAGGATATAGGACACATAACAAATAGCCTATTTAAAGTAGAATTTGCATACATACAGGGATAGGCAGTATTTCAGATACGTGTATTTAAAATACGTATTTGAAATACAAAAGACTATTCTGTATTTTAAAATGAAACAAATCAAATGTATCAGTATTTTTGTATTTTCAAAGTACAAAATACTGTATTTAAATATATTTGTATTTAAATACATTTTCCATGCAGTATTTTGCTTTTTTATTTAAAAAAATACATTTATGACCGTATCTGCATACACACACACACACACACACGCACACACACACACACACACACACACACACGTATATATATATATATATATGGGCAACGAATAATCGCGATTAATCGCATCCAAAATAATTATATATATGTGTGTACTATGTATATTTATTATGTATATATAAAGACACGCATTTACAGTATAGATTTTGAAAGTATTTACATGTATATATGTATATTTATATTATAATTTATATTATATATAGTTAGTATATAAACATATTTTTCTTAAATATATACATGAGTGCGTGTATTTATATACACAGTACACACACATATATTATGTGCCCAAAAAGGTTTATTTTGGATGCGATTAATTGCGATTAATCGTTGCCCAGCACTAATAAATTTATTTAAAATCAGTGAAATAATCAGATGCAAAGCCATTTGCTAGAAAAGAGTACATTTCTTTTCTAGTACATATGAAACATTCAGGCAGCTTTCTAGATTTTCTATTTTAATTTTAATATCATTCTTCACACACTGTGTCAAAATGATATAATCATTAAGTCATGGTATTATTTTTTCTATTACTTTAACTCATTAAAATAATTTAATTTAAACTTTATTTTCTAAATATCAGATTTTTATAAGCTGTTTAATATAAATGAAGTCGAAATGACTTGCCAGTTTGATTATAGAAATTCCGCTAATGAATTCTATAATCAAACTGGAAAGTCAATCTTTTTCGAGTGCATTTAGGCCACACCCACACCGAGGGGGTTGATGGGGTCCAACCCTCTCCATTGACTTTTTATTACAGGAACCTGCTTCCTTGTCATTTATGACTTATAACAAAAAACAGAACAATGCCTAAAAGCTGCTGTGTGACAAGCTGTACAGTAAACAAGCTAAAAAACCCAGAACTACATTTTTATAAGCTGTCGACCCCCCAAAAAACAAGCGTTTAAGGACAAAGATAGTAGATGTCAGGGTATTTCACGTTAGGCCATTCAGTTGGATCATTTCTCCAACAAAAGAAAGGTAAAGAAAACTGACATAGACCAATAAAATTTTGTTTCTCAACATATCTCCTCCTCTCAGGTTCACACAGGGTGGTGAAATAATCCTTTGACGTGGTTAAAAATAATAAATGTTTTCTGTCGTCGATTATGTTTCCCTCCAGTGAGTGTAGTTCTCAGAGACATGTCGCAGTCTACTTTTTTGTCCTTAAACTGTCATTTTTTTTTTCGGTAGACAAAATGTAGTTTTAGCTTTTTTTTAGCTTGTTTATTGTACACCTTGTCACATAGCAGCTTTTAGACATCGTTCAGTTTTTTTGTTATAAGTCCGAAATGAAAAAGAGGCAGCTTCCTGCAATACAAAGTTAATGGAGAGGGTTGAATTGTTTTCCCCCCTAGTGGGTGTGGTTTTCAGATTACGACACGTGTCGCTCTGTCTCTATTGTCTCATTTGTCTTCAATAATGAAATGATTTAAATTTAACTTTAAACTTTTCACTGCATATACATTATATTTTACATAAATGTTTATTATACAGTCTGTGTATGAATAATAAGCAAAGGATTGGTCTTTGTATATAAAAACAATACAAGTAAAGATTGCCCTGCTTATTCTGAGATCTGTTTTGATTACAATGACCTGGATTCTCGAGAAAAAAAAAATGTTCAAGATAAGTTATTTAATTATCTTCAGAAACAAATGATCAGTGACATTCAATGATTTTCATTTTCTTGCATGAAGAAGTGTAACAAATCTGATAGCATGTATATCTGATGATAATTGCAACTCAAAATGTATAAGACAAAAACAAACAAAAATTGTGGAATGCCCTTTGGTATCACAGTCAAATGCAGCTCGGTGGCATTACTTGCATTTACACAGGCTGCTTAAAGCCCATGAGCCAACGTCATATCTGCATCTCTTAACAGTCATTAGTAGCTCTAAGGTCATATAATCCCATTTACATACGTCTCCATTCAGAGGCATATTCAGAGCTGCCTTTCCGATTAAGAACAAGACTTAAGAACACAAAAGGGAATGGAAAAAACAAAAACATTAAGGTGAAGGAAAAAAAAACAAAAAAAAACGTACATCCGACAGGCATCCATAAGCCATATCATCATACATACATACAGACAAGAGCTCTTCATATCACATCAGTGACCCGTATTAGCACTTTAGTTAGAAGAACACAAGCTTTTAAAAACAATTTAACTTAAAAAGAGCAAATCAAAAGCAACTATATAACAATACAAAAGACAACACAAACATTTTTCACTGCCGTCTATTAACAGCAGATATAAAGAATGAAACGCTGAATGAACAATGTCAGTCTCCTTCTGTTGGCTCAGTGAAAGATTTCTGCCTTTGTGAAATGCCCTGGCCACATCATACACTTAAGTGTACTTAGTTGTGAGATATGCAAACCGTCAGCAGATCAACCGATATTCAAGTAAGACATAAAGGCACCTTCCACAAATAGAGTACAAATTATGTCCCGAAACTCTTAAAAAAATGCATTTTTAAACAGCTGCTCAGTGCTAAGGCAATTCATCTTTAGAAAATGTTTATTATGAACCTAGGGATGTCAAACTCGATATTATATTTTGTTTAATCATGCTGTATTTTTTTAGGTTTTGTAAAACATGTCTTCATACAATTTAACACCCAAGTGTTATTTGTTTTATACGGTTTTCTTGCAATAAATATTAAATAAACTCTAAAATACAAAAAAGAAGAAGAAAAAAAACATATCTTGGGTAACGCAATTGTAATTTGTGTGAAAACTGTCCTGAAATGTTCTGAAATGTCTCTTTGCAAGAAATACGGGCATTGTTCCTCTAGTGCTTAATTAAAAAAAAGAAACTGTACCCTATTCATGGAAAGTACCACAACAGAAATTAAAATACAAAAAAAACATAAATTTCCATAACAGAAAGCTCTGATGAAATAAACCAGAGAATGTTGTCAGTATTCCTCTGTACAAGTTCACTAAGACATCGCTAATTTACCTATGCAGTGATATTTGCACTGTGAAAAAGATTTAAAATCTGATATTTGAAGATTTGCGGACCTACTAAAGCTAGTATGTGATAAGTTAAATGCAGACACACTGCGATGTGCATTAATAAATATGTGTCAATATTTTTATAGATACATTTATATGGATATGAAGTCACATTCTTATTTACTGTTTAACTATAATAAATTTTCTCCTTCATCAGTAGATTTCTCTTTATATATATATATATATTTTTTTTTTTTTTCAAGCTTATTTCTTATTAAAAGATGACACTTGCTGTAGAAGTGCACATAAAGATGCCAGTGTGGGGGTCACTGTTTTCTGGATTCAGGATTTGTCTTGTTTTCTAATAAAAATCTAAATATCCTTACATTTTATTTAAATGTCTGTAAGTTTATTGTCCTCAATTGGTGTATTGTTTTTCTTTTAAATCATTAAAAACATTTGCAAACTGAGTAAAAAGACTGTTACCTAACCTTAACCCTGAGTAAATTAATCGTATTTA
Organism: Labeo calbasu; assembly: GCA_019740295.1. Lineage (NCBI taxonomy): Eukaryota > Metazoa > Chordata > Actinopteri > Cypriniformes > Cyprinidae > Labeo > Labeo calbasu. The sequence continues at coordinate 21,291 of JAHKKF010518874.1, read as the reverse complement.
AGACTTTTTAATGGAAAACAAGACAAAAACACTGATAACATTTGTATAAAATAACAGAAAATAATTTTGCGTACTGTAATTTGTTTTAGACTGTGTACAAGGTTGGATAAATTAGCCCTGACACTTAACTTTTATCCTGTGTCATTTCTGATGCTGAACACAGTGATATGAAGTGTTTACTACAGTTGATATTGCACGATGAAATAAATATTGTTTACCGAACCCAGAGGTAAGACTTGAAATTTGGTCAGATGGTGGGCTTCAATGAGTGTCCACTGAAATGAATCAACATGAAAATAATGCGTAAGTTATACATAAATCACTCTGGGGTGGAACAAAGACACAGTCAGTCCATCATGAGAAAGTGCTAGTCCTGGTGGCTCTCCAGATATGAAAAACAGTCAGTTGCTTCACTCCCATGTCTGTTTTTTCTTGAGTATTTCAGCTGGAGTAGATCTCCAACTTCACTGATGGCATTTAAAGCCTGAGAGAGTCAAGAAGAAACATTATTAACACTTCAATAAATGTTAGGTTGAGGAATAATATGGTGGGGTTGGTAAAACATGATGTTGAGTAATTGCTAAACGATGACAGAATGTTTATTTTTGGAGAAAATTACTCCTTTAATGTTTACGTACTCTAGTTGACTGCGAGGTGAGTCAGAGATTTATAGAGAAATGATTGAAGCGCAGGAACAATGATTTTTTTGTCTCTGCCGCTTCATGTGGTTTGAAAACATTAGCTGTGAGGTGAAGTAGGGACAGATCTTGCCTAAAAGTACCTACGAGAGCTAATAGTTAAAGTTTAGAACTAGTTTGGAAGATGAAAAAGTAAACCACATAAAAAGCTATTTTGTTTTCATAAAACTACTACTATATTACCCCAAAATCAAAATAAAAAGAATGTTCATGTGATACTCACTGTGTCAAGCATCTCTCTGGTGTGGGCGGCAGAAACACAAAAGCGTGCTCGGGACTCAATGATGGGTGTGGCGGGGAACCCAACCACCACTGTCCCAATGTTCCTCTTCACCATCTCCCGCCCAAATGCTCTAAACAGCAAGTATACAAAATAAATTAAATCATAAAAAAGGGCAAAACATGAAATTGCTTTCTGCACAATCAGAATCTAGTGAAAGGATGAAATATGGATTATTTTTTTTCTTGGATGAATAAAAGAAATCTGCTATTCCTTTTATTCATCCAAAGAAATAAAAAATCCATACTTCATCCTTTCACTAGCATATCATCAGATACAATAGCCACGATTCAGTTAAACAAAAAGTGAGACTGACCCGATTTTAGCTGGCATGTAGAGCATCAAGGGTACAACAGGGGAGTCATTGTTCCCATAGATGATAAAGCCCATCTCATGTAATCTCCTGCGAAAGTAGGTTGTGTTTTCTGACAGCTGACAGAGTCTTTCCTGACCTGCATAAAAGAAAATACAAATCATTGTCATCCTTGCAAACCAGCTTCTGACCCTTTCCAAGATATTGTGCCCTTGCCGTTTATTCATTAATGGTGCTTGCTTGGCTTAAAGGATTACTTCACTTCCAAAATAAAATATCCTGATCATTTACTCACCCCCATGTCATTCAAGATGTTCATGTCTTTCTTTCTTCAAATCGCAAAGAAATTAAGTTTTTTGAGGAAAACATTCCAGGATTTTTCCCATATAGTGGACCTATAATGGTGCTCAACGGATTGAAGGTTAAAAATACAGTTTCAGTGCAGCTTTAAAGAGCTATACACGATCCCAGCCGAGGAATAAATTTATACAATTTATATACCTTTTAACCTCAAATGCTCATCTTGTCTAGCTCTGAGATGTGCATGCGTGCTCTGTTGCCGCATGCAAGTACCGACCTAGTGTGTACAAAGTGAACATGCGAAGAAGGTCAAACCTTTACAAAAAAAAAAAAAAAGGTAAAACAGTGAAGTAATACGATTTTGAAGTTGGAGGAGAAAAGTTTGATATACCCTAACTGTCTTGAACCAGAGTGCACAAAGTAGGCATACGCATCGCAGAGCTAGACAATACGAGCATTTGAGATTAAAACATATATAAACTTATATTTTCTTTTAGGGAATAACCGATCGTTTTTCTAGATTACACCCTTATTCCTTGGCTGGGATTGTTTAGAGCCCTTTGAAGCTGCACTGAAACTGCATTTTTAACCTTCAATCTGTTGAGCACCACTGAAGTCCACTATATGGAGAAAATCCTGGAATGTTTTTCTAAAAAAAAAAAAAAAAAAAAAAAAACTTTGCAACTGAAGAAAGACATGAATATCTTGGAGGACATAGGGGTGAGTAAATTATCAGGAAATTTTAATTCTGGAAGTGGAGTAATCCTTTAATGCTTACAGTTGCTCATACTTCAAGTTTCGGTGTGTAACTCATCCCACACTGATTGTGGTGTGGACATAAATCATATCTCAAATTGTTTTGCTTGTTAAGAGCACACCTGAACCTACATGGCAACACTATAAAAGCACCCTGAACACCAATGGTCTAACCAAATGGTTAACATGAATGTTTAAAGCTCACACAAACCAAAGTAGGGGTTTTGTCATTTTGTTGTGTCAATCGTACGTTCTTTATATCCAACAGGAATGGCGAAATGCTAAATTGCAAACATCTCCACAAGTTCCACGCCAGCACATGGCAAATGAAAATCGGGAGGCTGTTTTATCTGAAGCCAAAGGAATTCAAATCCACTTTGAACAGTGCAGAATGATCCTTTGGGGAGAGGTAGAGATATACTCTCCAGTATTAGTTTTCACTTGTTTGACATTCCATTCATAGTGAGGGGCTCCTGAGAAAGGGAAGTTCTTTCTCACAATATTCAGGATTGAGAATATTGGTAATGTCTTGAAGAAAAAACAGTCTAACCCAACCTACAACAGCTATGAGGAAATGCAACTTAGTCTGGTGCTTCATAAATTAAGCTTAACCCTCTGGTATTATTTAGTCATTTTAGACCGAAAAAAGTGTTCTGAAATTAAAAAGAAATTAAAATATCGCTACTTCATCGGAATGGTACGAAACTCAATGACTTTTATGGCGGACCACAAAAAAAATGGTTGTAATGGCTCTACCTTTGATAAAGCCTTTCTGTTCATTTTTGTAGAATTTTGTTATTATGTGTAACTAAATGTCTTTCTCTGTGTTCACGTTTGACTGTAGTAAAATGCAACAACAGACATGTCAAACCAAAAAATCTAAACCTTTACAAAATCGTTTCTTTGACAATGTCTAATATATACCTAACTTAAAAATAATTCTTTATGTCTAAAAACAACTATACATTTATTAGCATTTTGTATTGAGCTACATAGGAATCTAGTGGCTAAACCAAATTATTTTTTTCCCACTTCCACCAGATGGCACCAATCTGACTTAAAAAAATTTAAAGGCATTGCCTGTTTTCACATGAAATACTACCATAATTGTAATATACCGTAAGTAATAGAAAAATCTTAGAAAAAAAAAAAAACTGTATTATTGTCAATGGGAAAAAATGAATCATAATTATTGCATAAATATTAATTAGTACCATGAATTTCTCTCAAAATACAAAAGAAAAAAGATATTATGCAACAAAAATATATTATATTGATTTTACTGAAAATAAAAGAAAGTTAATTTTCAGGTGTTTGGTCACTTTGGACCGTGAACAACATAAGTGTGACTCCCAAATGAACAATACCAGAGGGTTAAACTAAACATCATAAAACAGATTGTGTTGCCTGCAAGTATCAGAAACATGTGCCTCGTCTTAGTACAAAACCAAAATGGCACAACTGCTCTAAACTGTATCAAACATGTCGTTTATTAGCAGATTAATTAAGTGATCTTCCACTAGATAATATAGTCCCTGACATGTAAACTGTAACTTCTTTATTTCTTGTATATATATATATTGAAATTAAATTAATCAAAAAAGTTAATTTGCCCGGCCCCTTGTAACAACAACTTTTCTCTGATGAGGGACAGGTAATAAAGTTACATTTACATTTCCATACCCTGCCCTGCAGTAACTTGTCACTCAGATCAAACAATCACAGCAATTGACCTTACGACAGACAAATAAACGACAGCCCAAAAAACAGCCAAATCATTCTGCTGAGAATTTGTTGCCATCTGATATTTTGACTGTCAAACTTTAAAGCCTACCACACTGTTGGACCCTTTTTTCTTTTGGCGAGTTAATTAGGTTTTGTTTGTTCCATTCTCGAAATCATCTAATAATCTTGAAAAATGCAAGAGTTGGATCAGATTTGTGGTCCTTTAGACACCGCCCTTAGTTCATTTTAAACTTTTGTGATTCTGCAATGTTTTCTACATTAAATAAAAAGACTGTATGAATAATGACTGTTTACTATTGTCTTTTCAGACCTGCTTAACAGCAGAATTGAATTCTGTTTGAATCATTTTTTCCTTGAAACAATCTGTATCATATGAAGCGCTATATAAATAAATAAAGATGAATGAAGTGTGAGTTTGGGCCCCAGTTCACAATCCAATCAGTGCCTGATGGACAAAATCAAGTCCTGCCCTACATCGTTTTTTCTCGATCAAACAGCTGTTTTACTCTGACATGTGTCAGAATAGGCCAGAAATCACAATTACAAGTTCTGTTTCATGCCGACTTTCATAGTTGCTCTCTGTAGTTGCTGTGCAGTGATATGATGAACAGGTTTGCCACAGTTTTACTACATTGTGCATGTACTAGGAAGATCCTCTAGGGCTGCACATTAATTGTGCAACTAGGGTCACTAGGACAGTGACTGACAGCTATTAAGTGCTATTTGCTTACTTTTTGTGTATAATCAATTCACAATTCACAATTCTTAGTTCTTTTCATGCTGCTAAGAGCAGTAATTGACTTTAGGGTAGCGGCATTTTTCATTTTTGATAGAAATGAAAACAAGGCTATACTGGATTGTAATGTTGTTAAACAACATACTGACTGTTTAGTGTGTTAAATTCAACGTGGCATCCAACCTAGGTAGTAGACATGAGTTCTCTGATTCAAACTAACACATTTTATCTGTATGTGACCCCATGACTTTTGGTGTTGCTAGTGCTGTGATCTAAAAGTTAAGCTACAGAAATCAGCTGAAGGTGAGAGGCTACTTCAAACGTCCATATCATAAATATTACATAAGTCCTCTTCTATAGATTTGAGAACCTAACGTGAAGGAGCTCACTAAGTCTTCAAGGTCCGTCAGCATCCATTACCCAACAGAGGAATGTACGGCCTTCTTTCTCTCATGCTAAAGCTTCAAGTGCGTGAAGAGTTCCAGATGCAGTGTGTGCGCGTGTTTGGAGTATAGATGTGGTTTTCCAAACGAACGCCCTGCTAAATCAATCAGGGGTGAAACTGGGTTTGATGCCTTAAACTGTCAGCAGAGATGGAGTTACCATGTGTAACCAATCGCTGAGTCATTGAGTTTACTTTTCCTAAACAAACTCAAAAAGATTGTGTTTCTGCTGATAAATAACAAATTTCAACACTGGAAATATTCTTGCACTTCTAGCAATTTAAGTGCATTGATGCAAATGCTTACAGCTAATAGCTATACAAGCTCAATGTCAGATTCCACTGCGTTCCGAAATCAATATGCAACTCCATGTTTTTCTCACAAGTATCCAACTGCATGCCAGGTCAAAGTTTTGTGTAATATACACAAAAACACACAAGCAAGTACACAAGGGAACAGCATGGAAGTCAAAGTACAGTTTACATTATGCAACGACATTTGCAATATCATAAATAACAACCAAAGCTCTCTATTTCTAAACAGTATTCTATTAGTTAATGCTGCCATCTTGTGGCTCTCTTTTACATTCCACATTTTTTTAAATGTACAAATACATTATTATTATATTACTTCTGTATTAGGTATTATTGTACAAACATCAGTTTAAATAAAAGTCACACAAATATTATTCTACCCAAGTAAACTCACCTAATGTTGTGCCATCTTCTCCCATAATGCACTTCATAGAAGTGATAATCTGCTGGGTGATGGGTGGGGACATTGAGGTAGCATAAACTGCACTGTGAGAATGTAAGCGAAGGTAATCAATCAGCTCCTACAAAAAGAAAAAAAAAAAGAATCATTATTACTAGGGGTGTAACAGTACTCAGAAGTCACGGTTCGCTACGTACCTCGGTTCGGGGGTCACGGTTTGATACGATTTCGGTACAACAAAAAAACAACAACAACAACAACAACAAAAAAATCTACTACGCTATTTCTTTTTATTTATTTTAAACAGACAGTAGCACAAATTATAATTTTTTCCACCTACATGTGAAAAATACTAAATATTATATCAAATTGTAATGTCATATATAGGCTAAAAAATACAGTACATATATAGAGGGTATGCATGTGACGTCATCGTCAGCTGGAGTGGCTGTGGCTCCGCCCACTGAGTGGCAAAAAGACTGAGTGGCAGAATTGCTTTCAACGTGAATGCTGCGACAGAACACACAAAACACCTCTATAACCAGAACGAGCTTTGCAACTGACTGTAAAAAGAGATTTGACAAGAAACCTGAGGTTTCAATTCAAAGAAACAAATGGTCTTCAGGCAGCGAAACACAGATTTACAGTTACCATTTCATGTTTATATGTTGAATTGTGCAGTAAATCATATCCTATATATTGTATTACAGTATATCGTATTGACAAGTCATCAACTAAACAATTACCATCTTAAATTCTGCATAACTGTTTTTAAATAAACACTGACAAAAACTATATAAGTTTTTCAGCTGGACGATATGACGATATATACAACATTGATATAAGTGATCACTGGGGTTTAGACCAACCTATTTTGTATTTACAAAATTAGTTCACAGGGAAATTTGCTTTATTTATTTTCCCCAGCATCAAAATCACACATATAAGTGTTAGAAAACATGATTTCTGGCTGCATCAATATCCATTGACCACTGGATATTAAGTTGTTAGGAACATTATATAAAGTTCAGCAACCTTTAATTTAAACTGATTATCGTTTGTTTTACTTTCGCATCATCCCTATTAAATCCGTTCACGCTGAAGGCTCTTTTGCCACTCAGTCCGGCTGAGGGGGGTGTGTCCCGGCGGGAAAGTGACGTCAATGCATACCCTCTATACATACAAGGAATAAATACTTGACATATATTTAATTTAGTTAACTGTTAGACAAGGGGGAAAGAAACTGTGCGACACGTAACGTAGCCTATGAAAATATTATGGAATATTTGGATTTGTGCCGAATGAGAGAGGTAGGATACAAGAGCACAAAGCTCGATTTCGCAAACAGTTGAGTGCGCAGGCCTTTAAAATGTACTCCTTTGTCAGTGAGAGGCACATTCAGAATCAGCACATGGTCACTATCTAGAGGGCTTTGTTTTCATGTGTGCAACTCCTGGCATTCGCCGTTCTTCTGCTGGTGGTTATCAAACACTGGAGGCGCCTCACTGGAGGCGCCCCCTTCTGGATTGAGGGTGAATTGCCTGTATTCGTCGTAAGGCCTCATGCACCGAACCAGGATGCCCGTACCGTGACGGTTCGGTACGAATACATGTATCGTTACACCCCTAATCATTACGCAAGAATTGCAACTTGAGCTAAATGTAAACTGCAATCCTGATTTACAAGCATATGTAATATATAAGTGAAAAGCACATTTTGCGGAGAGTCGCTCTGTCTCATTATTAATCATTGGAATCGGGGAAAGAAAGTTTGCTGCTGAAGTAATATGCTGGTATGTGATTCTTGAGTGTGTGGTAATCTAAAATGATACGGCATCGACAGCAAAATTGGCCACAAACCTTCTTTCCTCCAATGTATCCTCCAGCAGCACCAAAGCTCTTGGTGAAAGTGCCCATCATGATGTCAACGTCAGATGGATCCAGTCCAAAATAGTCCACCACACCTCTGCCTCTTGGTCCTAGTGCCCCAATACTGTGGGCCTCATCCAGATACAGGTAGGCTTTGTATTTTTTCTTTAGGGCAATGACCTCAGGAAGTCGCACAATTGAGCCCTCCATGCTAAAAAAAGAAGAACGCAGATGTACTTTTAATGCATTCCCATAGAAGACTAGATAGTGCTTTACTTTTTTTTTGAAAACAAAATATCCTTTTATTTAAAACTTTAATAATAATAATAATAATAATAATAATAAAATTAATCCTGTAAAAGAAAAAAGAAAAAAAATGTAATCCATTTAATCCTGTCCTCCTCTGGCATTACAATGAATGTGCATGTGGTAAATAATAAATATTATATAATTACTACTACTGCTTGCCTCTTTATGCCCTGACATAAAGAATAAAAAGGCCTTCATTCAAACTAAAAAAAAAAAAAAAAAGTAGGCTATGCAAACCAACCTCTATTTGTATATGCTTTGCACAAAACACATCAGGTTTCTGCTTAAGTTTAAAAAAGATTGACTGTAGAGAGTGAAGATAGAAAAACATTTCTTCTATACCTGTAAATTCCCTCAACAACGATAAGGATCTTCTTCCAGGGCCGGTGGGTTCTAGGTTGGCCATGCACAATAGCATCCCTTAGCAACTTCTCCAGACTTTGCATATCTAAGAGTAATGGTTAGAAAGTAGAATTTATGAGCAGGCATCTTAATATTTGTTATTGCGGATGTTAGTGAGCAGGTTATAAAAACTATGGCATACGATTTCTTTTATTGCATTTTTTTTCTCTGATGTTCACTTATATTAGATTTTTTGTGGCAAAAAACCTATTCAGGTGCACTGATCACACAAGATTAATTTATTCTGCAAAGAAAAGCATTTAGTATAAGGGAATTTCTATGTCTGAACCACACAATGTGAACTCATTTTGGTCCACAATCCTAAATACTAAACATCAAATATTGTCTAACTGGTTGTGATTGTTTATGTCCAAAATTTTTATTTCCAGTGTGGGCCAAAAAAATAAAAATAAATGAATAAATAGCATGAACTTACTGTTGTGTTTGAATACACGGATGGTAGAGCCAGAGAGACGGGCACCCAGGACCAGAGATGCATGATTGAGCTCATCACTTAAGATCAGACAGCCCTAAGTGAAATGCACACATGCATTAATTTAATCAAAAGCAAAAAAAAAAAAAAAGTACATCAAATAATTCTAAACATGCTGGCTAAAGAACTGATATGATACAAAGCCACATTTCATATGTACATAAACAGATATTTAAAAAATATATCCCAGTGTTTCCAAAAACAGAAGGATATGCAGAATTGTAGGTGCAAACAGTAAGAGAACAAGGTCTGACATATTTAATCGTACCATTATTTCTTATGGGGTTTTTGAATAATGGTATTCATACTTCCTCATGACCATACTGTGACAAGATCATTCAAGTTTCTGCACACAAAATAAGCATCAACACGTAAACAGTATCATTCATGTGTTAATGTATTGGAATTCTAAAAAAAAAGAATTCCAGAAATTCAGAAAAAAAAACGCTCAGTTTCAGTAAATGCTCCTTTTGAAATTACAGTTTTCAGTGAGCATCAAGCCCTTTCAAATTTTTTATTTACATTCCTTTATTTACATTTAGAAACTCTTTAGAAAAACCTTTTTTTACATCATAAAGTTTCTATGTTTTACATTTTTTAAAATCTACTTTATTTCTATTATTAAATTACATTTTTAACACTAGATTCAATATCAGTGTGGACCTTTGAAGGCCATAAAAGCATCTCTTTCCCTGAATTGACCAGGATTTCCAGGTGGGGATATTTAATTTTGTATGTCGGAGGACAAGTTGGAATTCCCCAAAAGTAATCAAATCTGTTGTGAATGAAACCAGAAATGTGTGTACACATTATAAGCCTAATGTCTTGCAATAACGTAATATATGACTCAGTTATGACAAATTTCCTGTGTGAGCCAAAGCAATCTGTGAAGGAACAGATATGATCACTGAAAGTATTTCAATAAAGAACAAAAACAAACCTCCCGATCCACAATTTTCTTTCCCACTCTACAAGGCCTTGATTTAAAAAGAAAATTCTTAGCATTCCATTTTACTTAATGTTTGTGTTTATAGTAAAACCCTTACTTTTCCCGTGAGTGCAGGAATATTCATGGAATTTGTAGCAAAGCCCATTCCAAACACCATGGATGACTCAACCCCTAAAAACCTGGCCACCAGCTTCTCTAGCTCCTCATGCTTGTCAAGATTTCCTGCAAGAGAACAAATATCTCAATGATATGTTTAACAATAGATTTGTCTAATAATAGAACTGTTCCTTCTTTTTGTTTTGCCATTATGAAAACGTCAGACTCCAATGGTAAAGGTTAGATAAGAAGAGTTCTTTCATAGCGCTGCTCATTTCTTTTCCACCATAAAAGCGAATCCTCACCCAGTGGGATGAATGACTCAACAAAAACTGAATATATGAATACATATTCTGTGTCAGAGAGGGTGAAAAATTATCATGACAAGGTCAAAATTTTGATTAATATTATAAGAGGACTTATGAAGACCAAGTCCTTTAAAAATCTATTAAAATCGACCCAAAAAGTGTCATGTCATTATTTGGCCCCTATTATACCAGAGAAGTAGTGGATGTAAAGCCTAAGAGAGTAAGTATTCATTACCTATCTCTTGCCTGGCACTGCTCACCCCCACGCCATATTTCACAGTGCACTCAGAGGCAGCATCAGCGCATGTGCCGGTATTCTCAGCAAAGCCGAGGTAGTTATATGAGCCCATATTAATAACATCTTTCAGAACATTCCCTGTGTGTCTGCAAGAAAAAACAAAACAAAGGAAAAATACATGAAATAACCTGAACATATAGAAAAGAATACTAAAGTAAAAATGACACACACACACTACTTTTAAAACAGAGAATATATGTATGTGTACAACACACAGACTCCAAGCCTGAAGAAGACTAGTGAAGGATCATGAAAATAGAAATGTGTTCATGTGTATGTGGTAACATATTAGTGCTGTACTTCCTTATTGTCATTTTATCATTGTCTTTTATCATTTGGTTAATTTTATCATTAGCTTTCTACATTACTGGTCAAAAGCTTGGAATTAATATTATTTAAAGTTTTTGAAAAGAAGTCTCTTATTTGCACCAAGGCTGCATTTATGTAATCAAAAATAGAGTACAAACATCAATATTATCTAAAATAACTTTCTGTTTCTGTTTTCAGCAGCCATATTATAATTTTTAAAAAATAAAATATTAACATTATAAGTGAAAAAAAAAAAAAAACTATTAAATCTTTCTGAATCTTTCTGAAGTAATAAGCCAATGTCTCAATCTCAAAGTTTTTTAAAGTCACAGGTCGATGTTGTGAAGTAGCAATCAGTTGATTAGTTTGGATAGCAGTCAATACAGACATCTTTTGATGGGATCTAGTCAGCTAGATCCAACATCCTGGTGTGTCTGCATAATCTAACACTTACTCAAAGGTCCAGTTGTAGTCAGGTGTGACCCGCTCCACGAGGTCCATCTTGGCTCCAGGGACACTGCATATGGGCCTGTTCCAGTTGTCTCTGATCCTCATGTACAGATTCCTGGTGTAGAAGTTCTCAAAGTCCTGGTACAGTGGAACAAAATCCTGGAAACAGAGAATTAACACAAATGATTTCAAAAATTTTGCAACATCACTGTTATTGAACTGAACTGAATCAACACTGTATAAAATAAGCTAAATAAGTAAAGTCATGTCACCTTTATTTATATAGAAATTTTAACAATAAAACACAATTGGCTTCTGTACAGCTACTTTTAGCTGAACTGAATTTATAATTGATGGACTGTACACAGTTAATGAATTGAAGTGAAGCTACACTGAACCAACTGGAACTGAATAATAACAAAAAACTATTGTCTTTTTAGAGCTGGTTTGCAGCAGAATTTGAATTTGTCTCATATCTGACTAAGTCTGTATCACTGGTTCTGGTATTTTTTATTACTGTGAAGCTTCTTTAAACACAAACAATAGTAAATGGTTGTTGACCATCCAGGTGACAACGCCTTATGAATCATATTTAAACTTGTAAACAGTTATTTAGTGTAAATTTACTTATTTTGTCTTAGGGGTTATATGTAAATATAACTACAAATGTGTAACCGTACCTTCTGTTCTTCTCTCTCTCTGGCCAGATGACACTTCTCAAACTTCCAGTCCCTCAGGAAATCTCGCAGATAGCCAAAAATGGTAAGGATGCCGTAGCCCATGTAAGTGAGGACGGCCACCAGCAGCGGTGTCTCCTCAAACGACTCCACAAATGGCTTTTTATAAAGTGAAGTAGATGAAGCATGATGGTTCTGTGGGGGAAAAAATGTGAAGTGAATCTACATTGAAAACAAATCTAAACATTACAAAGTGCACCTCATAATCAAAACCAAGTAAACATGAACAGCATAAAACAACTTTAATGTACAGATAGTATAATAAAATCAGATTACAGTAGATTTATGTCCACAGTAGATTAAAGATAGATCAGTACAGGTGGAGCACTGAAAGAATATACATAGAGACCAGAATAATGCTGAAATATAGGGATGGGCTCTTTTAAGTTTAGTTAGTAAGCAACTATCTAACAACACCCTGAACTTTTTAGTCATTGGATAACAATACTTTGGTAGCCACCCATTCTCACAATCTCTATGGAAAATGAAAACTGTAGTTGAGACTGAAACTGCTCACAGCTTTAAACACGAGGTTACAGACACCAGAGATGACTAGAAGAGCAGAAGAACTTGTTTTATCACTCCGGCCAAGCAAATGATCCATAGTTAGCTCTTATGCTCACACTCCTTTACAACAGCATGTGATCAAACTTGTGCTTCTCTTAACTTCATCCACTCTATAACCTGCCTTTCCGGTGAGGAATGGTTTGTTCCCACTGTTTCAGATCCCTGAATCAGCCTTCTTACATAAAGCTCAGTTAGGTCAGGGTTAACTCAGTTTGTGACAGAGCTGAACGTGAAAGCCTTTGCGGGAAAACCTGCATTGCTAAATACAGGAATGTCTTATATTTGTTCAGTTTCTAAGTCAGTCAATGTTCCTTTCTGCAACAAGGCAGACAGACCTTCTTTTAATAAGGATTGGAAATGTTAACTCAAACTACTGAAACTACTTGGAGCAGAGCTGGAGAAGTTTTTTTTGATGATATATCCCTATATTTATGTACTTCTTTTGAAAAGTCTTAAGAGTCATTTTCCCTTAGACACAGGCAACATTCAGAATATAGGCAAAAGTGTGGCCTGTTTCTTTCTTTCTTTTTTATTTTTATAACAGTGTAAACACCACAAACTACATGGAATCTGATCTTTTCACTTCCACTGATTGGCCACTTCCAAATGTACACGTAAATCTAAAAATTGCAACATTTTTTAAAAATATGAACAGCCAAAAATATAAATAAACCAAATTTTAATTAACAGCAATATTTAGAATTTAATAAATGAAATATCCCATTTTTGAGCCATTACACAAACGAATCGTTCAGTGAATCGATTCACTGAAACGGATTGTTAGACCTGATTCATAGAAAATAATCTTATTAGCTTTTTAACACATTTTCGCTACTGAAATGTAATATATATTTAATACTATATTTTATATAAATAATCAACATACTGACAAGACCTGATTTACATGGTTTGCGTGCATGCGTGCTAACACATTTAGCGAGGTTACGTTTACTGTAAGCTTTGGAAAAATAAAAAAATACTGTACACCTGACCCATTAGCTCCATTTTGATGTTAAGGACCCAGGACAAGAAAAACTAGCTTGACAACAACGCTCTTGGAAAAGTTGTTGCTCCCATGGAGCTCAGAAGTGCTCTAGGCAAACATCCTCAGGTTGCAAAGAACAAAGCACTGCTCTCCAGTTACATGACAGAACACTACACTGTTATTTTCCATGCTCGTGTCAATACAAACAGACACAACCAAACACTAAGTGCAAACAATTCATTTGATCCTATAACCATTCATCTCAATGCAATGGGTAGCTCATGCTTTTCATTGAGCAATAAAAGTGGGTATTATATACTAATCTCAACTTTCATTATTAAATCATGAAATATTATATAATGTTAAACAGATCATTTGAATGTGAAAATACTGGAAGACCTGGAGATATTAAATCAACATTTCAGTACACATTCAACTACTTGTACATTAATGAACATTAACTAATGACTTGTTTAATAACGCAGTTGTTATGGATGCTGATTGGTCAACACAGAGCTCCAAATTCACAATACAGTAGTAGCTATGACAAGAAACAGTAGTTCACCATATGTTCACAACACCCATAGAAAACAAACACTAACTTCAGTTTGGGCCAGGGGCTGTTTCTTCTAGCCAAAGGATGACAACTAATGCTTAAAAATGAACAATATTCTGTCCTTAATTGTTTATTTTTATTTTATCAATGTTTTAGTACACTAGCTGTTAAGTAAAAGCAATAAGGCACTTTGGGTTATGGTAAATTTACTATAGCACATTTGGTCACAACTGAAGGGGCTTCAGGCATTTTAATGAGGAGACCATGGGCTTGTTGCCACAAGGGCTAAATTTCAGTAACTATACTGCTTGGTTCAAAAGTCCAACAAGAGAAATGTTCCCCAGAAGTGGTGTTAAATGTTGCGTTTTTTAATTAGCATCATTTTATGTATCTGATGAACTAAAATGGTATATTAATAATATTTTTGCCATCATAATTTAAATGCTGCTGTGTAAAATAAATAAATAAGTAACTAAGCAAGCAAGTAATAATAAACATTTCAACTAAAGGGTAAAACAAAGATTTTTTTTAATAAATAAGGTCTACAAGATTTTTTTTTAATTAAAAACCATTTAATAGCACTTCGTACATTTAAACTGTATGTGGAAGATGCTATATATAACGGTTAAATGTTTGAACACATGAAAACTTAAAAACTGAAACCATGATACACACCCAAGCACCCCCTCCCTACACACGAATATAAACCAGATGAACGTTCCTTTCCTACATCACACTCGTAAGTGCAATATAATACCGATATGAAACAATAATATTTATATTCTAATTTAACTCCTAGTAACTGCATATGCGGCCCCTGTGTGTACACTGGAGCGTGTTTCCGGGTGTATGTAGCGCAGGAGGCGGCCTCACCTTCTCCGCCGGGCGGCGGTATCGCTTCTGCTGCTGCTGGAACAAGCAGTGGTTCTTCACGAACCCATTTCTGCCCGCTTTCTTGTCTTGTTTCGTCCGGTGTAAGGTATCCCCATTCAGAAGCTTACTAGCAGAGTTTTGCGTCATGGCAGGCCGGTGATGTGTGCTGAGTCTCCGGCTTCACTTGTGTAATCTCACTAGATTTTCCGTATCCTCCCAAACCGTCGAATGACAAAGCTACGCCCACTCCTAGATTACAGGAAAGACCTTGCCTTCCACACGGACTCACAGCCAATGAGCCAATGAGCAACGTCATGTGGGCGTGGCTTAATACTACATATTTATCACCAACTGACGTCATTAACCTATAGTAACCCTTTAGGGCGTAAACCACCCAACCTTCTGTCTGTACGTCACACATTACGCTTTTTATTATTGGATGCTACATAAGTCACAGAGTCATGGAAACTCTGACCTATACGTTAAATATCCACCTAAATGTAAAGATTTGTGAGATCTGTTTTGAGAAAAAAACGTTTTTCATGTCAAAGACAAAAATAAGCGCATGTGCTAAATACAAATTTAAGAAACTAAGAAGTCTACTTTTCTGTTCTTTCAGTAAAAGAAGGTCCTTTACCTTGGGAAAATGATCCTCAGGAGGTGAAACTAAACATTGTATGTTCCTTTATTTAACCTTAACACAATTTGGGACATGTCTGATTAAAGTTTAAAACCTGAATTTGTGTGAATTCGTTAGATGCTAGCAATAAACCCTAATAAAAATAAAATAAGACCAATCACTCCTGTAGGTTAAAGGCTGAAGAAGTACAAACGTGTCAGAATGGATAACAGTTCGCAGATTTAAGAGTGACCCATTATCATCATTTATCTTTAATAAAACCTGTTTTATTTTACATGGAATAGGTTGTCTCATGGGGGCTATATTAAGATCACATGACCAGCTGAATATTACTAATTGCTTATTAAGTCTGACGTCACCCATCACAGTTTCTGGGTTCCAAGGCTCTATTAGTTTTACAAACAAAAAAACAACAACAATGCTATAATACATTCACTGTGCTGTGATACTACCCAAAACATAACCTTTATATTCATACTGAAATCTCAGATGGTCAGACAGTAATATATCTTTTATGAATCATTAAAATACTGGTGTCTAAGATGCCGTGAGCATGGAAACTGTAGTGTATACTGTGATTTTTTTTATTTTTTATTTTTTTTAGCTCAAATATGAGCAAACAGTGCTCATAAATATCTATTTATGCTGACTGTAAATTTCTAGAATGTTTCTACAATGGCTTCTGCAAAGGAAACTATTTCATATTTCTGCATCCAGTATAAATCTAAGACGACTGCCATATTAGCCAGCACTAACTAACTTACTAAATAACTAAATAAATAAATAAATACACAGTATATGCTGTAACTCTGTAGAGGGTGGCTCATGGGGTTACCATGGCCCTTTTAGTCCTTTCTGGTGAAAACCATAATCATAACCACACCTTTTATGGACAGCTCTCTCCAGTGCCATTTATGGATGGGTATTGTGTATCTAAAGTGTATCTACTGCCTTTGTTGTAATTACTCACAACAGCTGCAATTGAAGGGCTTGGGACTTTGTATTCTTATGGACCATAAGGTGCCATCAACCAATCAGCATTGCTATTACAATTTCCTGTTCACTGATTAGTCATACTTACCTTTATGACTTAGGTGGCATGGCTCATAAACAAGTATGTCCAGAACTGAGGGAAATAACAGATACGTTTTACGTCACACACATCTTACATCAGCAGAGAAGTTGCCATTGAGATGAATGGGAATGCTAACAGATTTCTTCATGCAATATAAACCTCCTCAGTCTAGCTTTGACACTGAACGTTGGTTTGTAGTTGTTGACAAAATTGTATTTCTCAAAAATTAAAGTAGATACTTCTCATGCTTTATTAATTTTATGTTAGATATTAGCTTACATAACACATCAGTTCTCACTCCAAAAACAATGGGATTATTGGCTTTTATGACTATAAATAACATTTTTTACCTTATTGACACTCTAAAACTAGAAATACCTCAATATATTCTTAAATACTGTCACATACTTTTGTATTTTATCCAAATAATAGTTAATAATAATAATTCCAGGGTGATGCTTCTAAAGCTATATCAGAAGACTTAGTGGGGTTTGTTTCCTTTTACATAAACACACATTGACTTGGCTGATTCACTGATAAGAAATAGGTTTAAAAACTTTTTAAAAACTTTTTTTAAAACTATAGGCAATAAAGTGAAGGAAATGTTCCAAGAGACATATTCCAACAGCACAAAGTCAACTAGTGTATGCCATTATGTTAATGTGTACTTTATCTAAGGAAAAATTATTTAATGAACCTCCGCCTTGTTTTTCATCAGTCACATATTCATAGACGGTATGATAAGATTTTGACATCATTATGATGCAGGCCCATGGCCTGTAGATGTAGTATAGTGCATATTGTACAGCAGTGCTCTACCTGTAAAGTAAAGATATGTTCCCAACCCACCATCAGCTCTTTATGTGCAACCTCATTATGTAACTTTTCTCAGACCTGAGGATTCTCATATTATACACAGTAGATTATCTCTAGTATCATAAACCTCAACTTTTCATTCTTGCATGCAAATTAATTTTTTTATTCTTCTGAACAACTTCCATATTTCAATTTTTTCTCAATATTATGACATTTTTGGCAGTGCACTTATTCTTAAGTAGTGGGACAAAACAGGTTCAATATAAAAAAACTAAAACCTTGTACTCAGACAAATGAAATTACATTTTTGAATCTTACATGTACTAAGCTACTGAGCTATGCTTTGATTCAACCTCCAAACTTCTCTTTTTTTTTAATTAAAATATGCTTTTTACCTTGCCAACACTTATACTCAAGATGTTTTTAACATTTCAAAACACATTCTCATGTTAGCAGACGGATTACATTTTCACGTGACCAACAATTCCTACACAAATATTTAATGTCATAATCAAATACGATCAAAATATTCATCTGACAGAGCTGACACATTTAACGGAGGTGATGAAAACCTGAATTTGTAGTCATTTTAACTATCAAATACATTAAATCAATCAATTATTAAAACAAACACTGAGTATGATTCACAAGTTTTTGATATATTATTGGAACACAAATTATCTATTTTCTGTCATCGCAGAACAGTGTCTGCTGTGCATCTGCTGTGGTAACAAGGTAACTTTTAAAAACAAGTATATCTCATCTTAATTTCACCAGGATCTTAATATTCACATTTAAACTCCTTAATGGTCCAAAAATGATAAGAACACATATGATCAGAATACAAACAAACTGTATTATGTATAGACATGTTTTATCTATTGTTTTGTGTTCCCTCAGCCTTATGTTCCCTGAATCTTATGTTTCCTCAACTTTAACTCTGCTGGAAGTGATGACTATCAATCCACAAAAGCAATATATGCTATATATTTAATATTTAAATATATTAAACACTATTTATTTTTAATATAATTAAAGATTACTTGAAAACCACAAAAAAATAATGACTTCACGCTGAATGTCAACTCATGTCATTGTCACTGGCCCGTCACCGTCAGACAGAAAATCTTATAGTGATGACATCTGACGATGTTGACAAATTTGGCATTTCTGTCACAAAACAAATGGAGTTCATATAGTAGCCATTTTGTTTTCTCTGTTGATGCTAGATGCCAATAGAACCTGCTTCAGGAGAACCAAAAGATCCAAACATTTCAAATAACGTCCTCAGAAATTGGAAGATGGTGTTGACATATCATGGTTGTGATGCAGGAAATATTAAAATATTCTAATATTATAAAACGTACCAGAGCCTGTCTGACATTGATGTACTCTGCAGAGGTGGAATGTGGTAAGGGGGTCTATTAAAGTGACAGCTGCCCCTGATATTCCCTGATTTTATTATGTTTTAATGCATGTTTTACGATGCTGACAAAAAGTGGGGACACAACTTAACCTTATGAAACACGCAAATGTCCTTGAAAAACAACCTTGCTTTGATATGAGATATTATTAAGTGTTGGTTTTGATAAAACAAGCTCATTAAAAAAATATCCATTTTATAGCATATGAATGATTGAACCCTTCTCTGTGGACACACTGTTTTACATGTAGTGAGAAGACAATCAGTCATAGATTTGATATAATAATGAAAAAAAATAAATTGAAGGGGATAATTGTACATTCTGTTATGAATCTCTTTTAACATTTATAACTGAAAATATTTTCATTTTTAAGCCTAATAGCAGTTACAAATGCTGGACATGTTTTGTCACATGTCTCAAGAATCAATGAGTGTTGTTTACACATTTCGAAGAAATCAATTAACTGACTTTTAGTTGTCTCCGCAGATTAACATTATGGCAACATGAAGTTCATCTGTCATCACTCTTTTAATATTTGTCTATCTTTTATCCCTTTCTTTTTTGACCTTCCCTGTCGTGATGAGATTTTCTCCTTATATAACTGAACTGTATTACAGTTCAGTTTCCAAGTTATCAAGCAAAACTGTAAGTTGAATTTGAAGCAGAAATAAAATATGAATGAATTCAAGTAATGAAACTGTTTTAAGAGTAGCTTTTATGCAGTTTTTATTCATTTGAAAGAAGTATACTTTTTCATAGACTTCCAATTTATGAACCGTCTTGGAAGAACACTTCCCAGAATGCCATTTTAATTATAAAGAAAAAATAGAATGTATTGTAAAATCTGTTTAGATTTTTTGTATGTGTATTGCTTTGATTATATTGAATTTGAATAACTTAAATATAAATATCTATTCTAAATAAATAAATAAATAAACCAGTTTACATACATAGGGCGTAATTAGCCTATAATTAATTATGTAATTAACTATACTTGGTTTAAAATCTTTGTGTGATGGTGTTCAATTTCTTTTAATCATACCAGTTCCACTTAAGCATCCTGTGCAGCTGGGCAATAGAGACAGTTCTTACATTCTGAATTTTACCCTTCCCTGCTTTCTGACTAGCATATTCCCTTTGCTAACTTGTTCTGACTGTGATAGGCTATATATAATTTCTTCCGTTTACTTTCACTTTTAATTTAATATTGAATTCATCCATCCTATAATTTGAATCTCCCTTTTATGTGTTTACTCCTAACCACCCATCCTGTTTAATTAAAAATGATATTACATAATCTTAAACAACCAAACTACACACCCACCCCCCTTTTAAAATCTGTCTGTCTATGTAGTATACTATAATATCCCTTGTGATTAACAGATATCTTTGCCTCCAGCAATGTTGTAACAGAACTACTGCTTCACCCCAATCCTCAAGAGACTCGTGTCTAAATCCTAATAAATAAGTGCAGACATTGCCCCTTAGCTACATTTCTATGTACTTTCAAGTAGCTATATAAGCTTTAATTTATTTCTTTGAATAGTTCTAATAGTACCAGTATAGTGTTTCCTTTCAGCTGATTTTATGAGCCAGTAATGTCTTCTTTTCTGCTCATGTTCAGACATTCATGTTCATTTGATCTGAATGAAGAAGGAAGTTTGCTTATTTTCATAGACACAAATCCTCAAATCAATCTTTAAGTTGGGTTGTTCCCCAGGGATCAATTCTTGGCCCTCTACTGTTTTAATACATGATTCTGCTTGTACAAATTATGTGCCAATAGAGTGCTGCAGTGATGATGTATTTTTGTAGGTCAGTCCAGAAATTAGCATCACCCTGGATCCCTCAACAATAAAACAAATAGGATTTTCCCACTGCCACTTGGATTATTGCAGAAAAGAAACTATTTCTCCAACGACATTTTATGATTATTAGATGTTTTGTTTATTATGAAAATCTTCAAAAATGAACACAAACTACCATCACCAAAAGCAAAAAAGCAAACGTAGCCTATAAACAAACTAAACCACAGTTGCATGACTGCAACATCACCACCATTAAAGGAAAAGTCCACTTCCAGAACTATTTCGTAAAGAAATAGTTTTTTGAGGAAAACATTTCAGGATTTTTCTCCATATAATGGACTG
>JAHKKF010518873.1:0-10745 GCA_019740295.1 Labeo calbasu | reverse complement strand
CAATAAATTCTGGGTCCTGTCTGCATATATTGTAAGAAAAATTAGTAAATGATAAAAAATAAATAAATATATATATATATATATATATATATATACACACACACACACACATATATATATATATATATATATATACATTCTGCATCCTGTCTGCATTTATATGTAAGAAAAATAAATGATAGATAGAAAAATAAATAAATAAAATAAATAAATTATGGCTCCTGTCTGCATATATATGTAAAAAAAAATAAAAAATAAAAAAATAAATAAATATATAATAAACAAGTGTATTTATTTAGTGTTTGTTTGTTTATTTATTTATTTATTTATTTACACTTTTTCCATGATTTTTTTTTTTTTTTTTTGTATTTTCCATTTGATTTGAAAGTGAAATATGACCTGGACATGTTTTTTGACACATTTCCTTGAAACAAAATGTTATTTCTGTATTTTATTTCTTTGATTTGGGGGTAACCTGGACTTATCAAACACAAAACTTTAAGATGTGAGAAGCTGAAATCAGATCAGTCGAAGTGTGACTCCTGATTGTTTGCTGGAAGGAGCGATCAACAGTGTGAGAGGGATTTGATGTGAACCGGTGATGTGCTGGTGTGTGTGATCTCCAGCGGCGCTGCATTAAATATGGAAGATGTGTCCGGAGGAGCTGCAGGTATTGACGCTGATTGGAGATAAAGCGCTTTTGGTGAAGGAGCCTCAGGAGCTCATTACGAGCGCGAAGGTTTCTGGGCCGATCCCGAGCGATAACCAGACTCTGACAGACGCGCGGACCGACGCTCCGTGGCCCCGGGGCCCGAGAGGGGGGTAAATCGGCGCGATGGAGGGGTAAAGGTTGCCGCATCTCCGTGACGCTGACGGATGCGAGCGGACAGGCGGCGCATGGAGGGACCGAACGCCTCCGCTGGGCACTCGCTGCCATTTAACGCCTGACATTTCTATCATCCCTCACTCCGTCCGTCCGGCGCTCCTTACACGTCATCTGATGCGTCCAGACAGAGCCCAGTGTCTGCACGTATACATAAGACATTTTGTACATTTCCTACCATAAATACATTTAAACTTCATTTTTAATTAGTAATATGCTTTGGTAAGAACTTCATTTGGACAACTTTAAAGGTGATTTTTCTCTATGATTTATTTATTTATTTATTTATTTTTTTATTGTCCTATTCTAACAAACCATACATCAATAGAAAGCTTATTGATTCAGATTTCGAATGATGTATAAAACTCAATTGAAAAAACTTTGACCCTTATGACTGTTTTTGTGGTTCAGGGTCACATATATTATGTATAATATTAATTTTGCATATTTAATCTTATTTAAATAGCAGAGATTTCCCATTCAATGCAAAGTCAAACAGTTTAAAAAAATAAATGAAATAAAATCTAATATTATAATTTAAAACGTTCTAAAATAAATATAAAAACAGATTAAAATAAAAATACAATAAATAAAATAAAATATGAACTAATTAAAAAAGTTATAAAATAAAATAAACAAATAAAATAAAATAAATATAAAAATAAATACAAAAAAAATGAAAGAATAAAAGAAAACAAAAACAAAAAATAAAAATGAAAAATAATAAAATATGTGTAATTGTGTATATTTCATATTATATATTTAATTTTAATTGTAATTTTTATATTTTAATTGTTCATTCTGGATCCTCTTGTCTGCATCTATATTATAATCATCTTTAGGGCTATAAGAAAATAAACAGTTTGTTTTGTTAGGGTTAGAAACTGTAACTTAACACGGTTTAAACTGAATTATAATAGTGTTATTTTTATTTTTTTTTTTTTTGTATATTTTGATAAAAAAAAGTCTCTTATTTGGAATCTTATTTCCATCATGGATTAAAACAAAATTAAGTAATTGCCACTTTACCTCACAAATTTGACCTTTTTTTGTGAGAATTGTGAGATTAAACACAGAATTTAAATAAATAAATAAATATTTTTTTTATTTTTTTTATTTTATTTTTTATTTTATTTTTAATTCCATGGCAGAAATAAGCCGTCATACACTTCTGCTCACCAAGGCTGCATTTATTTGATCAAAAAAAAAAAAACAGTAAAAATTATGAAATATTATTATGATTTCAAACAGATTTTTTCTATGTGAATATGTGTTAAAGTGTAATTTATTTCTGTGATGCGCAGCTGAATTTTCAGCATCATTACTCCAGTCTTCAGTATCACATGATCCTTCAGAAATCATTCTAATATGCTGATTTGCTGCTCAACAAACATTTATGATTATTAGCAATGTTCAAAACAGTTGTGCTGCTCAATATTTTTGTAGAAACAATCTTACATTTTATATTTCAGGATTCACAGATGAATAGAAAGTTCAAAAGAACAACATTTATTTGAAAAAGAAATATTTTGTAACATTATAAAAGTCTTAAAATTAATGCATCCTTAATGAATAAAAGTGATCATTTATTTTTAGAAATGATAAATATTTGCCAAAAATAGCAATGCAAAACAGAGTTTCAGTGTCAGTATGAAGTATTAATGCATGTAAATGTTCTCTGTGTCCTCCTGCCGTTCAGGTGTGGTAAAAGTGTAGTTTGACTCCCAGCGAGGCTCATTTACACAGCACAAGCTTTTATTTCTGCTCTAATAAGCGGCGTATAGAATCCATAAACACGAGAGCGCAGCGAGACGGCATGAAATATTCAGACGTGGGTTGTAAGTTCTGTTTTGCAAATTTGTCCTCATGAAATATGTAGCGTCTCCGTCGGGACGTCGGGCACGTCAGCGCGATGATCGGCCCGTCCGTTCCCTGCGCTTCTGCGGCGCCCGTTCGTGCAGAATGTTGTGACCGGCGCTGTCGTCTCGCGTGTTTCTTCAGAAGGAGCGGAGAAGATCTGCCGGACGGTCTCCGGAGCGCCTGACATTCAGAGTCTTCGGGCGGTCCGCGCTTCTCGTAACCTCCTTCAGACAAACACCAGCCAAATGTCAGCCGGCCCTCTGAGACGCTCATCCCGCGCTCTTCACCTCCGCTTCCGTCTTCTCCTCCTCTAATCCTGCTTTCTTCGCCAGCGAAGGCCAAACTCTTGCTCGTTGACTGAGTACACTGGGAAAAATGATTGTTCAAAGTTGCAAATCATTATTAGAGAATGATTTACAAGAAAATACCATTTCTACGTTTTTCTACTTCAGAATTTTAATATTATTATCATTTTTTTTTCATATGACTGATGACAGTGAAAAAACATTGAAAAAAATTGAAACATTTTTCATTCAGAAATTGCTAGTAAACTTGGAAAAAGAAATATTTGCTTGTAAAATGTACTTTTAATTTTTGTATTTACAACTTCAAAAAATGATAACAGTTTTATTATAAGGTTTTGTATTTGTTTAGATAATTGACTAAAATAATATTTATTTTTTGTTTTTAGTTTCAGGGTAAATTCATGTGTAGTTACTCTGGATTAGAGCCTAAAAACCTAAAGAAGATTTTATTTTTATTTTATTTAATCCATGATCTAAAAATAGACATTACCACATTACTACACTGTAAAAACTGTTGAAGCTGTGAATAAAACAAGATTCTAGAAGTGTTTTGTAAGAATTATTATTATTATTATTATTATTATTATTATTATTATTACTATATAAAAAAATAAGTTTATACTACTACTAGTAGTAGTAGTAGTAGTAGTAGTAGTAATAATAATAATAATAATAATAACAACAATAATAATAATAATTTTTCTTTTTACTTTCGGAGTAAATTTATGCTGAAAAAATGGTGTAGATTCTTTAAAAACAACTGTCACTCAGAAGTTGCTGATAAATTTCACATAAATAAATAATTTAAAAAATGCAATAACAAATAATTATTTATAATTATAATTATAATATCATAAAATAATAATAATAATAATAATAACTATTTTTCTTTTTTACTTTGAGTAAGTCCATGCTGAAAAAATTTGCTGTAGATTTACTTCGAAACAATTTTCACTCAGAAATTGCTAGTAAATAAATAATAATTAAAATAAAATAATACAATTAAAATAAAAACAATAATATATCATTATAAGTATAATTATATAATAAAATAAAAATATTACTACTAATAATAATTCCTCTTTTTTTACTTTCAGAGTAAATTCATGCTAATTTATAATTATAATTGTAATTATAATATCATAAAATAAAATAAAATAAAATAAATAATAATAATAATTTTTTGCTTATTTTCTTTCAGACTACATTTACACTGCAAAAAAATTGGCGTGGATTTACAATTTTCACTCAAATTGCTAGTACATTTTACAAACAAGAAGTAATAATTAAAATAATAATAATAATAATAATTTATTATTATTATTATTATTATTATATCATAAAATAAAATAAAAATTATAGTAGTAGTTGTAGTAGCAGTAGTAGTAGTAGTAGTAGTAGTAGTAGTAATAATAATAATAATAATACATTATTATTATTATTATTATTTTCTTTTTACTTAGAGTAAATTTATGCTGAAAAAATTGGTGTAGATTTACTTAAAACCATTTTCACTCAGAAGTTGCTAGTAAATTTCACAAACAATAAATAATTAAAATAAAATAAAGTTATAATAAATAAAAATAAAAACAATAATTTGTCATATAATTATAATTGTAAGTATATAATAAAATAAAAATATTACTACTAATAAAAAAATCTCTTTTTTACTTTCAGAGTAAATTCATGCTGAAAAAAAAAAATGGTGTAGATTTACTTTGAAACTTTTCACTCAGAAATTGCTAGTGAATTACAAATAATTACAGAGGAACACACTGAATTAAATGTGAAATTTTGAAGGCTAAAATAGTATTTTCTTACCAAATGTACTCCAGTAATTTTTGCTTTATTTACAAGTTAGAAAAATCACGTTTTACAATGCATTTGACTTGAAGTGGTTTATCTTGGGTAAACGGCTCTCATCTCAGTGTAAATGGGTTTGGTTGTATGATTGTCGTACGTCCAGTGGCCGTGACGCGTCCGCCGCATCCAGCTCCTGCCACGCCTCTTAATTATTCATGACGGCCCGGAGGCCATAAATCAGCCGAGCAAGAGCTAACTAAATTAGCTTCCAATTAGTGTTTGTTTGTGGTGATTATATTCCCCCGTTGACTAGTTCCAGAGGGGGGAGAGATGGACGCGCGGATCTCACCACGTCTCCTTTGCCCTTCAAACCGCAGGATCAGAGAGGAAAGAGCTTTGAAAGAGCGTCAGATCAAAGACGGATGCTTCTGGTGAATCTCACTTACTCAGACACGTCCAGCCCGATTTCAGCCTCGTTCCCCGATCACTGTTCGTGTAGCGTCCAACAGAGACGGAAGTGAACTCATTAGGGCTGCTTTTCCTGACCTGCAGACTTAAGGGGTTAATAATCAGGACAGTTTTCTCTGAGGTTGAGATACTCTAAATATGCTGCTCACTGAGTTTCTGTAGTATTTTATCAAATGTAAAGATTTTTTGATTAAAATTTGTGGTTTTAAAAATCCAGGTTTAAAAATCCAATTTGTTAATATATCAGTATAAGTAAGTAAGTAAGAAAGGTATAATAAATAAATAAATAAATAAATAAATAATAAGAAATATAAGAAAAAAATTACAAAAAAAACCTATATATATATATAAATGAAATTTAATAAATAAAATGATAAACTATATAAAATATTAAAGATTGTTAAATATAAATGCGAAAATACACTAAATATGCTGCTTGCTGTATTTTTGTAGTATTTTTTCAAATGTGAAATTTAAAAAAAAATCCAGGTTTGTAGTTTTTTTTGGTAATACATCAATATGACAGTAAGAAAGAACGGTAAAATAGATAAATAAATATAGTAGTAAAGGTTAGATCAAAATTACTAAAAATATATGTTTATTAATTAATAAATTAAAAAATATAAATGAATAAATATATAAATTAAAAAATGTAAAATTAATAAATAAAATAGAATAAATACAATATATAAATTATATAAAATATACAAATTAATAAAAAAATACTAAATAAAATATTAAAGATAGCTAAATATCAATGCAAAAATTACTAAGTAAAAATATTAAAAATGACTAAAAAATACTAATTACTAATAAAAAATATGAAAGTTGCTAAATAACAAATTATATAATGAACAAATGAATAACAAATGGATAATAAATATGCTAAATATTATTGTCGTAAATATTGCTGTTTTTTTTAAATTGCTTTTCTATGTTGCTTTTAATAAAAGCATCTGCTAAATGCATAAATGTAATATTTTGCTGTAAAATAATAAAAAAAAGTAATATTTTAGATTATATTATTATTTGACATTGCAACTGCAAAATTGCAATGCTGGTATTTTTTCCCCAAACATTTTCAGACTTTTATTTTGTGAGGATTTATATCTCGTAAAGATGTTTTGTTCCCAAATGCATGTTAAAGTGACTCAAACTGGGCTTCGTGTGGATCATTTATTGTGAATCGAGACTTTGAGACGCTGAAAACTCCAGCAGATCATGAGCTGCTCACGTGTAAATGAACACACTTCACTGTGAAACACGTGCATATCACAGCGTTTGTGTTTTGATAATCACACTATTTCAGTGAAGTAATGTCATTATGATCATATGAAAACACTGCTGTATCAGTGTGGAGGGTTGTGTGTAGCTGTAGTAGTCGAGCTGTTCTGCATGTTTTGGTGTCGTTTGCTCAGGGTGGAGCGGCTTTGGCTGCGTTTCCTGAACTTTGCTCACAATCAATGTTCCATTTATAGAAATCAATGCGGAGGGCAAATGTTGGGGGAGTGAAACATGAGCCCCGACGGCGGCGTCCCGAAACACGTCTGCTCTGTGTTATGAGACGGAGACGGAGAGGGTTTGTCGCTCCGGTACCTGCTGACGGAGTGTGTTTCTCACCAGTGGATGTGTGTGAATTGTGGGCCGTGGGGCCGGCGTGAGTCACGTGACGCTCGTCTCTCCTCTGGCTCACTGTCACTTCTCATCGCGTCCGGTCGCGCGAGCGCTGACGATCCCTAAGAATGAGCCATCGCCACGTCACACTTCATCTATCTGTCTAACTATCTATCTGTCTGTCCGTCTGTCTGTCTCTATTCCTTTAATGTTCTACCTACTGTACTAACAGTTGTCTGTCATTTGTTGTTCATTCCGTCTAGCATATCGCTAACTATCGCTCGCTCCGTTTATTGTTTGTTCAATTATTTGTTCTATTGGTCATTCCAGCTATCATTTGTTCTATCATTCGTTCCGTCTATCATTTGTTCTAGCATTTTATCTATCGTTTATTCTGTCTATCATTTGTTTTGTCATTCGTTCTGTTTAGCATTTTATCTATTGTTCTTCCCATCTATTGTTTGTTCTATTACTCGTTTCGTCTAGCTTTTTATCTGTCATTCGTTCTGTCTTTTGCTTATCGTTTGTTCCGTGTAGTTTGTTCTAGTGTTCATTCCATCTAGTATTTTATCTATTGTTTGTTCTATCGTTTGTTCTATTGTTAGTTTCTGTATATCGTTTGTTCCATCTAGTGTTTTTGTCATTCATTCCGTCTTCCATTTTATCTGTCGTTTATTTCGTCTAGCGTTTTATGTGTCGTTTGTTCTGTCTAGTGTTTGTTCTAGTGTTCATTCTGTCTGGTATTTTATCGATTTTTATTCTGTCGTTTGTTCTATCATTTCTGTTTGACATTATTTCTATCATTTGTTCAGTCTATCATTCATTCTGTCTAGCGTTTGTTGTCATTCATTCTGTTTATTCGACCTGTTGTTTGTTCTATTGTTCGTTTCGTCTAGCATTTTATCTATCGTTTGTTCTGTCTGGTATTTGTTTTTTCATTTATTCTATCGTTTGTTTGTTCTATCATTTGTTTCGTCTAGTATTTGTTCTATCGTTTGTTCTGTCTGGTATTTGTTTTTTCATTTATTTTATCGTTTGTTCTATCATTTGTTTCGTCTAGCATTTGTTCTATCGTTTGTTCTGTCTGGTATTTGTTTTTTCATGTTCTATTGTTTGTTCTATCGTTTGCTCTGTCTAGTGCTTCTGTCATACCTTTCGTCTAGCGTTTTATCTGTAGTTTGTTCCATCTGTCATTTGTTCTGTCATTCGTTCCGTCTAGTGTTTGTTCTATTGTTTGTTCTGTCTGTCGTTTATTGCTTGTTCTGTTGATCATTTGTTCTACCATTTATTCTGTCTTTTGTTTTATCGGTTGTTCCGTCTAGCGCTTTATCTATTGTTTGCTCTAGTGTTTATTCTATCTAGCTTTTTATCTATCGTTCATTCTGTCTATCGCTTGTTCTATCGTTCGTTCCATCTATTGTTTGTTCTGTCTAGTGTTTGTTCTAGTGTTCATTCCATTTGACATTTTATCTATTGTTCGTTCCATCTGTCGTTTGTTCTGTTGTTCATTCTGTGTAGCGTTATTTATCGTTTGTTCTGTCTGTTGTTTATTGATTGTTCTGTCTATCATTTGTTCTGTTGTTCATTTGGCCTGTTGTTTGTTCTATCGTTCGTTCCATCTATCGTTTGTTCTGTTGTTTGTTTCATCTGTTTCATTTTATCTATCGTTTGCTCTGTCTAGCATTTCTGTCATAACTTTCAGCTAGCGTTTTATCTTTAGTTTGTTCTGTCTATCATTTATCATTTGTCTATCGTTTGTTCCATCTAGTATTTGTTCTGTCATTCGTTCCGTCTAGTGTTTGTTCTGTTGTTTGTTTATCGCTTGTTCCGTCTATCATTTGTTCTACCATTCATTGTCTTTTGTTCTATCGTTCATTCTGAAAGTCAAGTGACAATTCACAGTCTAAAGTTTGCTTTTCTAGTTGAACAGTCATTTCAATGTAATTGAATTTCACATTTGATGTGCAGTTCTGTTTGCTCCAAATCAAAAGTCAAAATCAAGACGTGGACTGGAATTTAGTTTTTTTAATTTCTTGTTTCAGACCGTTGTAATCGTGGATGCTGATTGGTCAATCTAGTGTTCAAATTCAAACACACGTCACTAAACGTTACTTTCTGTTTCAAACGGTCGGTTATTTTTCAGGGTGGCAGTGATTTCTCAGACCCGCCGGTTCGTTGTCAACAGGAAGTCCAGATTCCTTCCTGTCTTTGTTCCTCCGTGGAGGGATCTGATGTCCAGTGCCATGATATGTAGTGCAGAAAGTAAATATCAGGGAGTATTTGTTCGGTCAGATGAGTATAAACGCTCCGATAACCTTCTGTTCTCTGCGCAGATGGTCCAACATGATCATCTTATTCACTCAGATTCATGCTCTCACTTAAAGATCATCTGGATTTAGGGAAATTTAATCCCGACTCCACGTCGAGATTTAATCAGAAAACAAGCCGTGTACATATTCATCTGCCCGGTCCGTCTTAAGCGTTCTCATCTGCGGCGGACGGCCGTTTTCATTTTCTTCGAGTCCCCTCGCTCGTAAATCACGGCGCTGCGGTCTGTCCGTTACGCCGGCGCTCTTTATTACTTACGTTACCGCGCTTCGTTTCCCTCCGCGAGTCCCTGGAATTAATTAAGCGGCGTTAGACTATGAAACAGTTAATTATTCTCCCCTAACTTTTAATTTCATTAGCTTTGTGTTTATGCAGCACTTTTTCTTGTGCGCTTTTGTTTTGGCGGTGGAGGATGACAAATGTTGTGGCCCCCGTTTGTCAAGCCTGGTATTTTCCGCCCGGCTGCACCAGGCTTTTCCTTTTCCTGCCCGCGCTGCCGTTCTCCCCGGAGTCGTATCTTCAGGAAGCAGGGAAGAATGTGTAAAGGAGAAGGGAGGGGAGCTGTGCCTGTCCTGAGGGACCCATCCCAAATAATGACCAGAAATGACCTAATAACACGTCGAGCGCCAGCGACTCACTCATCTACTGCTGCTTTAGTACCACTGCCGTACTAGTACAGTTCTTATGTGTGTGTGTGTTTAATATTTAACAAAATATATGATTTTATTTTTATGTATGTATAAGCTCCTGGAGGAGCATAACTTTGAAATTGTACTTTCTCAAGCTACAAAATACTTTTAATAGTTTAATTATTGGTACAGAAAAGCCACTCTTCTGACACTACAAACTACTATATAAAATGTATATATGTTTTTAAAGAATGAATATAAAAAAAGCTTTTTAAGTATAAAATGTGACTCACAGAAATGTATATAAAAGTAAATAAAAAGAATATATACAGAATATTATATAAATATTAGAAAAAAGTTAAACTAGACATTTAAAAAAACAAATAAATAAAAATGACGCACAAAATTACAAAAATTAAATTTAAACACAAAATAAACTAAAATTATGCTTTGTCTTTAAAGTTATTATCTGTTTAATTTTAGTAATTTTGTGTCTTTTTTTTTTATTATTTATTGCTTTTTTAAAAATGTCTACTTTAATTTTTTAATACTATTTATATAATATTCTGTATATATTCTTTTTGATTTACTTTTATATATATATTTCTGTAAGTCACATGTTATAAAAAAAACTTTAAATACATGACATACATATTTTGTTTATTTTCTGTTTAATTTTAATTTTAGTAATTTTGTGTTTTATTTTATTAGTTATTGCTGTTTTAAAAATGTCCAGTTTAAACTTATTTATACAATTTATAAAATATTCTATATATATATTCTTTTTGATTTACTTTTACATATATTTCTGTAATTCTTTTTTTTTTTTTTTACTTTTTTTATACATTAAAAACA